>ML792547.1:237538-257537 GCA_009831015.1 Picea engelmannii
CAAAGGTAAGATCTCTCCTAATGCCTTTCTGACCAGCTCAGCAGTAGCCCCTGAGGAGACATTCATATCATCAACTTTAGTTACTGTAGATGAAGCCTTCTGTGCAGTGCAGCTTAGGGTTTTGAGTGTCTTCTGTGGGGATAAACTTGAAGTAGCCATTGAGGTAGGTGATGAAATGTGATCAGACAAAGATTTCTCTGCCTTCCCATTATAATGACCAAGTTCACTGAGGGATACCTCTGGGACACCCTCCCCTTTAGATTCGACATGTGCCTTAGGGCTCAGATGCAGGGTAGCAGTTGATGGTGCCTGTTGCTGCAGCTGCTGTTTTTTATTTCTCTGCTCAAATTTTGTTAGCTTTCTCATATTTTCCTTTGTTAAAAGACCTACTGACTTTACACATTCACTATTCTGCTTTTCCCAAAAAGAATTATTTTGTTCCAAACCAGAGGCAGAAACAGCAGAAGTTGAAATAATATTTTCATCAGGAATGATTGTTTCTGGGGTAGGCATGTTCATTGGCAAATTCTTAACTGCAGCATCGAACTTTTTTGTATCTGACAATTCAGTCACAGGAGTAGTGGATTGTGAACCAGAAATGTCTCCGCTGCCAGCCACTGAAACAGCTAAAGGAGTTGAACCATAAATTCTGTGAGTGGTAGCTGATGTGGAACCAGAAGATTTCATTTGAAGAATATCCACTGATCTAAGGCTAGTTTCTTCAGCCTTAGCGAAAGGTTTTGATGGATCCAATGTTACACCAGACTGCGTCATAGTTGACAAATTCTGACCTGAGGATGTATGTACAGGATCAGACCTCACAGATGTAGCATTTAATGATGATACACCTGCCATTAAAATTGGCATATTTGGCTGCTGATGTAAATTAGTTGATTGTCCATGTGATCCTGCTGGTATTGCTGAGTTGGAATTCAGTTTGTGAGGACTGCTGATAGCCACAGGTGGACCTGATTGTTGAGGTTTATAAGTTGAAGATCTTCCTGACAAAGTATTAGTGACAGAAGTTAGTTTAACAGTCCCAGTATCTGTGTGTGAATCCAGCTTTGTGCCCTTTGGACCAAATTTTAACTCTTCATGAGTCTCTGGATGAGTGATCTTGACAGTTGTGCTGGCACGTTGAGGAATATATTGATTAGCTGGTTGTGACATATACGTTGGATGATGTGTTCCCATTGAAACACAAAAAGGCATAGGAGAAAACTGCTGTGATGGTATATGAGTGGTCATAGAATTCACTTGTTGAGGCATAGCATGTGAAGGAGCCGGGTATATAGGCTGTGGAAAAGATAATCCTTGCAATTGATGCACCATCCCTTGCTGCAACTGAAAGGCATCTGGTTGCAGACCCTGGATACCAAATAATTGCCGCTGGACTTGACCTTGCACTGCAGGTGCCATCTGAAATTGAGCGTGCAAGGGTGTCGGTTGAGAAGCCACAACCTGTGAATGGATTTGTGAACTTGGTGCATAATTCTGGGGAACCGACATCAATGAACCAACACCATGCCTTGAAACAACAGAAGGCTGTACTTTGTGAACTGCAGGAAGCCCACCCCTAGCCCCCTGTGTGTTTTTGTTTACTTCGACTGCTTGATCTATTGTACTTGCAGCTTGCTTTGAAACCACTCGATCCTGCTGGAATCAAAGAGCAAACAAAAGGCCAAATGGTAAAACATATACTTTCCATTAGAAGTGAGCAATAATAAAAAAACAGGAAAAGTCAACACACCTGCGGCCACTGCTTTGACCCAGACAAAACCTTTGGTGCTTTAGCAATAGAAGCAGCATCGGCAGCCCCAAAGCGTGCCTACAAAAATGCATATTAACATTGCAAAAAGAAGACCAAAGCTAAAACAAACCAAATCCTGTATCATTCTGACACACCTGATCACTTTTCTGTTCCTCAAAATTAGGAGGTGCTGAGTTTGTCCGTACAGGAACCTGAAAGTAAAATGTTCAGCAACCATATTGCATCAACATATAACCCCCGGATTTGCACACATAGCTCATGTAAACGATAAATTTTGTGATTTCACAATCAATTAGAATGAAGGACAAGACAACCAACTTGTAAAAGCAATAGCCAGGCATTTGCCCAAATCAAGGAGAAGGCACCTCTAACTCCCCTCTATGAAGTGCCAAAGCTCTTACCCCACACCATAGGTTTAGGGCTTTTTCAATTCATTTCATGTGAAGGGATAGTGCAGGCTTTACAGGAATCCTGACCTCCATAGAAACTTGTTGGTGGTCTCATTTTGAACAAAAGAGAAGGAACACCCTCGGCTGATGGCATTTTATAATCTGTTTACTCACACTATGGAACTAAGCTCATGGTTTCCTGATATTTCAAAGGCTCTATGGTCCTGTGTGGCATCAAATTTCAGGTGGACTCTGTTATCCTGACTTTATGCTTCAGGTTTGTGCATGGAATATTGTACTATGTACCCTGGAGCGGAGAGAGGTACATTTTTTGGAAACAGAACAGGTTTTAGAGACAGCACATTCAAAATTTCGGTAAACAGGGAAACAACATATCTATATATAGATGTACAATAGGAGGAGAGAGAGTGCTGTAAGAGAGAAGGAACAACCTCAGCAGATAGCATTTAATAATCTGTTTACTCACTGTGGAACTAAGCTTATGTTTCTTGACATTTTAAAGGGTCTATGGTCCTGTGTGGCATCAACTTTCAGGTGGACTGTGTTTTCCTGACTTTATGCTTAAGGTTTGTGCATGGAATATTGTACTATGCACCCTGCAGCAGAGAGATGGATACGATTTTTGGAAACAGAACAGGTTTCAGACATGGCACATTCAAAATTTCACTAAACAGGTAAACAACATATCCATATATATACTATATAGATAGAAAATGGGAGGGGAGGGTTTGTCTTTGCAGGAGTGTTTAGGTTTAGGGTTTGTAGAGGAATTACGAATGCAGGTTTCTCCTAGGCCTAGGGGTGGCCTTTCAGTTAGAGACCCTTTGGTATCTCTAGGAGAGACGGGTGATCATGTTGAGGCCTGGGAAGGAGGTCTTCCAAAAACAATCACCCCGAACACTAGTGGGTCTGTTACATCAGGAGTTTTATCAAGGAGTCAAGTGGCCGCTGGTACAGGAAGGAGGAATCCATGCAATGATGAGATCAGATAAGAGTCAAAATAAGATAACTATTAATGTCCAACAAATGACCAGAGATAGGTCAAAGGGACTGCTAAGAATATCAGTACCAATACAAAGTGGGAGTGCAAAGGCCCCTCATATAAAAGCAGGATAAAGCAGATATAATCTATAATCTATAAGCTGGAATGCCAGTACAGAAGGGTGAGTAATGCAGAAACACAAAGCCATGGAGGGGTCACTTGTGCGAGGATGCAAGGGAAGGAAAGATCAGGAAAAGGAAAATCAGTGCCCATTGGAGCAGTCAATGAAGCTGAGGGAAAGTCCCAGAAGGATCTATCCATCATTCACCCAAATGACATGGGAGTTTCAAGATTTGCTAAGAAAGATATTGAGCAGGCAAGTGGGTAGTCTTCTCAAATTAACTCTGTTTGCCCTACCTCTAGTCCAGTATCAGAGTTTAAAGGTGTAAAATATTGGGCTGGCAGATGTATCACTGAGCAGAGTAAGGCTCAGTCAGGATCAAGGAATGTTAGGCTTCAAGGAGGGACAGAGACAGGACTTGAAGACTTTGGCATTGTAGGTAAATATGGATCTGCTTCTCATTTTTCTCCATCTCAAAATTATTTTTTAACATGACTACCGCTGTTGGATGAATATGTCAGAAGTGCCTCTCACCCATTGCTGAAGGAGAAGAGTAGTGAAAAGAGGGAAGGGTTTTTAAGCTCTGAAGGGGTTAGACATAAAAAGAAGAAGAAATCCTGTGTGAAGTTGCAGAAGGAAAAAATGAAGTCGGTGCCAGGAGAGGATGTGATTCTGAATCAAGTACTTTTGTATTAAGAAACAGAATTAATAGGGAGATTCCATGGGAGGAAAATAGCAGATAAAACCCTCTCTCGGTGGATTGGAAGGATATAGAGACAGCACCTTGATTGTTCCACCATCTTTCATATCCTGGCTAAAGGTTGGATAACATTCATATTCAAGAATAGTAGACACAGGGAGAACTCATTAAGAGAAAATGGTAGTGGAATAGCTCAGTGCTTTCATTGAAACAGTGGACTCCTTGCTTTGACACCCTGAAGGAGAAGATTGATGTTCTTCCTATTTGGGTTAAGTTCCCCTATATCCCACTTGAATTCTGGCAGGAAAGAGATTTTAGGGCCATTGGAGATAGGCTGGGATGATTCTTGGACATAGACAAGATAACTAGGCAGAAGGAGGTGACTTTTGTGGCTAAAATTAGTGTAGGTACTAGGGATGAACCTAGGGGATGCACTACCTGATGGTATTGACATAGAAGTGGGAGAATGGGCTTATAAATAGGATCTGGAGCATAGTAACCAGGGTCACAATTCAAACGTGTGATTCACTAAGCTTGACTCTAATCGGACCCTAAAGGATTCCATCAAGATCTTCTCAAGTCAAATTCAGTTTGACCAAGCTTGACTCGGTCAACACAAGTTTGACTCGTGCGACTAAACACGAGTCAGACTCAGTTTGACCGAGTTAGACTAGCTCAACTTAACCTCTACTAGGCACATCAAAATATGTGTATATCTTTATATTTTTGTACTTGCTGAGTTTTTCCCGATTTATTCCATAGTTTTTAAAACCGGAACCGAACATCGACTCTGATAAAATATTGTAACTTCAAAGAATATTCTACCTAAGGAGTGTTGAATAATATTGTTATATTATATTTAATTAGGCCTTATTGTGCCTTTGTAAAAGTCGGCCCTATTGTGCTTTGACAATTTAAATGTAAATTAAGAGGGTAAAGTGACAGGTCGGCCCAGACCTAATTTTAGGCTGGCCTAACCACTATTTACAAGGGAGGCCAGTGCCTCATTTGTATACTCACTCATGTGCTTTGCAACAAGAGAAAAAGTGCACAAGTCTTGGAGGAGTAGCTGCTGCAACTGGAGGTGACGTCAAGGAGGGTTTTGGTCTGTCTCTTGGTATCTCTTGGTTAAGTGGTGCGCTATTCTTTCCTAGTGAAGGAGTAGAGGAGAATCTTCTGCTTTGTTTTTGGTCTATCTATATTGAGAAAGTTTTTGCTAGGTTTTCTTCCCCATGAGGGTTTCCCAAGATAATCTATGTGTCTCTATTGTTTTTGTGATTGCCTCTCTTTTAGTGATCTTATTTATACAGCTAATGTGCTAAATGATTGTAATAATAAAGAAGAACCGTAATTGCTAGTTGTATAAGTAAAACATCAACATGGTATCAGAGTAGGCCTGAAAGAGACCAACTCATAGTTTATAAGAAGTGGCTAGCTTCAGCGCACCCTCTCCAAGATTCAATTTCAGTATTGCAGCTGCTGCAAAATTAGGGTTTCTGCATAAACCCTAAGTGTGATGTTTTCCTTGTTTGAGGACTTTGGGGAAAGTAACCACACCTAGAAACTCACCCTAGGAGGGCGAATTTAGTCCCTAGATCAGAATTCTAAAAATTTAAAGTTTGAGAAATTAGGGTTTCCTCATAAAACCCTATGTTGCAGTTGCAGTACCAGTTGTTGTTGCAGTTGTAGTACCAGTTGCAGTATCAGTTGCAGTGGCAGTATCAGTTGCAATTGCAGTATCAGTTGTAGTGCCAACACCAATTGCAGTACTAGTTGCAGTGAAAGTTTTTGTTAAGTGTTGGGACTGATTTTTATTGTCCTAGTGCACCTTACTCTAGCAAATCTCCAGCTACCTTTAAATTACAAGTTGCAACACCTTTGAAGTTTTAAAGGTTTGTTATTTATTGTCGTTGCTGATGGTGCTACTATGTGTCGATACTATCAGAGGTATGTACTTACATATGTTTAAACCGTATCATTATTTTCAAAGGGTATTTGCAGGAGAAAGGATCTTTTTCTAAACAACAATCGTAGATCTAGAGGGATCTCAAATCCAGCACATTCATAGAAACAATGCACCTCGGGTTTGATCAATTTAATATGCCTCTATTTATTATGATCTTATGAACATCTAGGTTGTATTTTGATCAGTTGAAGTTATGACTATCATACTAACATTGGTCAAAATTAAAGTCAAAAGTATTAGATTGATTAAGGTTGAGATTATAGAGCTTATTCTCTAACTCATATTTCTGTCAAGAAAGCATATTATCTTAGAACAGAGGACAGGTTGAAGAGAATATTTGTCATCTTGAGTGAAGGAGACTCGGAAGAAAAGCAACAACACTCATTCTTGAGGACAAGACTTCAGGTTCTGGGTTTGATTGATTAAGTTGATAAGATTCAAATTTGCACATGTCAAGTTTGATAATTGCCTCATTACAAGTAAACACTATAGTTGTGATAGCAATCTTTGAAAAGTTTTATACTTGGTAGCATGTGAGCATTATTGAGATAAATGCTTATTGTAATCATTTACCAGATATTACTAACATCTCCTCGAGGAGAAACTTCTTGTTTTGTTTCCATGTTACCATGGAGGAATGATTGATCACAACACTAGAAGAGTGTTGATCTCATTTCTTATTATTGTATTTCTTACTTTTGACCCTTGTTTCAGGCAGGTCACAAGTGATAGCTCTAAAGGAGCTACTGTGACAATTTCTATTATTATTATAAAGAGTATTATTTTTGTCTAATGTTTCTCCCTTGTTAGGTCACAGGTGATAACCCTGAGGGAGCTATAGTGACGGTTGCAGGAGGCAACATATTAGATGAGACATGGAGCAGACTATCCAAGTTGTATACATGACCATATACATCCATGTACCGAAGAAGAAGAAGAAGAAGCTATTTTTGCTAGATACAGAACATCTCATATGGACACGGATCATGAGGAGCAAAAGGCTACAAAGATGACAGAACAAATCCCTCTAGTGCAGTTGATCACTCTTCAGATCATCAAAAAGAGTTAGTAGAGCCAAAAGGGCCTACCCAAAATCAATGTACTAATCAGGAAGAGACCAGCATGGTCCCATGACACTTTGCGGGATGCAAAGCCATATAGCATTGATGAGCTATATCAGAGGGAGCAGATGACTCTAAGGATTATATAAACTTAGAGGGAGTCAAGCTTCAGAGGGAGCATGAATACTCAGAGTGAACCTGATCTCAAAGAGGATCAGATGGGAAACAGAGACGTCTTCCAGGACTGACAAACAGAGGCCATGAGTTGAGAAGACTAGATCGTAGCTTCAGAGACCTCTAGGAGACATGAAATCTCCTGAGAAGATTCCCCCATTTCAATGACAGAGGAGGAATCCAAGATTGATCTAACAGAACAAAGCATGTTGCAGATAACAGTATAATCCCTACAAAGATGTACAAAACCTTATTTGTGTCTAGAGGATAATCCCAGAAAGAGGGAGAAGACTATGACGAGACACTTGCTCCAGTAATCGAAGAAAGAGTTCCAGTGTTCGTGAAGACAGCCAAAACAACCATGATTCTGATACAGTATAAGATTCAAAGGGAGCAGTCCCTATATTTGAGATTGAGTTACCTCCATGAAAGAAGAAAAGTTGTCTTCAGTATCGGCCACTCTCAGTTTCAGATGAAGTTGTTGCCATGATAGAATAGAGGACCTACTCTCAAAATTCAGCAGCTACAGTGAGAATAGAGCAGTCATTCTCAGCTTCAGAAATAGCAGTTGCAGGTGCAGAGTCCCGGTTCCAAAAGGCACAGTTGCAAAAAAAGTAGAGGACACACTCTCATGCAGTGAGACAAATAGTGCTTTGCAAAAAGCACATAGAACCAACACATGATTATGCAGATTGAGTTACAAATACGCAAGTGTACCAGGTTGGTACAATGTAATGTGAAAATTTGGTTTCGAAGTACAGGATAGGAAGACTCATGACTGCAAGTTGAAGCAAGCTCCAAGAGCCTGGTATGACAGGATTGAAAGTTTTCTAATGAGCTTGGGCTTTACCAAGACTAAAGTTGATCCCAACCTTTACTTCAAGATTGAGAATGATGGACCAGTTATATTGCTTCTATATGTGGATGACTTATTCTTGACAGATGAAGAAAAGCTCATCACAGATGTAAGAAGAAGCTTGCCTCTGAATTTGAAATAAAGGACCTAGGCCCGATGCAATATTTCTTAAGTCTTGAAGTATGGCAGAGCCCAAAAGAGATTTTCCTTAATCCAAGAAAGTATGTTGTGGAAATTCTGAAGACATTCAACATGATGGACTGTAAAAGCTATGCCCAATCCTATGGAGACGAATCTGAAGTTACTGGCTGATAATTCGTCAAAAATAGTTGATGTTACTCTATATAGACAGGTGATTGGTTCGTTGATGTATCTAACTATTACCAAATCAGATATATGCTTTGTTGTGAACACATTGAGTCAGTATCTAGTGGAGCCCAGACGTGTTCACCTTGTAGCTGCAAAGCATGTGATGAGATACCTTAAGGGTACGTTGGACTATGGCCTTTGTTATATTAGAGATTGTCACTTCAAATTGTATGGCTATATTGATTCAGATTGGGTTGGAAGTGCTTCAAACAGAAAAAGCACTTCGGGATGTTGTTTTAGTTTAGGGTCATCCATGACTTTGTGGCAAACCAGGAAGCAATCTAGTATTGCTCTCAGTACGACTGAAGTGGAGTACATTGCAACATGCTCCGCCAGTTGTGAAGCCATATGGCTTCGGAAGTTGTTGACAGGTCTATTTGACCTAGAGATGGATGCTACTGTGATCTTTTGCGATAACCAAAGTTGCATAACGATGACAGAGAACCAAGTGTTCCACGATAAGACGAAACAAATTGAGATCTGGTACCACTACATTCATGATATGGTACAGAAGGAAGTTGTGAAGCTCCAGTATGTTGGCACAGATGAGGAGGTAGCAAATGTGTTGACTAAGCCTCGGTCTCGAGTGAAGTTTGAGTACTTTCGAGACAAGCTTGGTGTAGTTCGAAAGGACTTCCCTCGAAAGGGGGAGTGACATTGATGATACTATGGTATCCTGACCACCAGCAGGGCAGCTCGTTAGGATATATATCCTAGGGGATTGATCATCCCTGGACAGATCCTGTAAGGTCCGAATGGACGGTCTGTCGGAGTGCCTATGTATGTATATATTTGTTGTGGTCAGTGGTGTGGCAGCTCGTTAGGATTTATATCCTAGGGGATTTTATTAACCCTGGACAAATCCCATAAGGTCCGAATGGACGATCTATCAGAGTGCCCACTGTTGTTGTTGTTGTTGTTGTTGATGATGCTCCTGTCTCATTCTGTTGCCATTGATGTTACTGTTCCAGCTTCGTGTTGTTGATGTTGATGTTCCAGCTTCATGTTGTTGATGATGATGATGTTACTCCAGCTCCGCGTTGCAGATGATGACGATGCTCAGTTTCTACTGATGTTGATGATGAGAAAAACTTTCGATGATTTATAGATATGACAAACAGTGTTCCAGATGTTGATGACGATGTATCCTCCTCTTGATGTTGTATTGAGTCCAGTCAGTTGTTATTGATGTTGTCAATAGAATACCCTTCTTGTTAAGGGGGAGTGTTGAAATATTGTAACTTCAAATAATATTCTACCTAAGGAGTGTTGAATAATATTGTTATATTATATTTAATTAGGCCCTATTGTGCCTTTGTAAAAGTCGGCCCTATTGGGCCTTGACAAATTAAATGTAAATTAAGAGGGTAAAGTGACAGGTCGACCCAGACCTAATTTTAGGCTGGCCAAACCACTGTTTATAAGGGAGGCCAGTGCCTCATTTGTACACTCACTCATGTGCTCTGCAACAAGAGGAAAAAGTGTGCAAGTCTTGGAGGAGTAGCTATTGCAACTGGGGGTGACGTCAAGGAGGGTTTTGGTCTATCTCTTGGTATCTCTTGGTTAAGTGGTGCGCTACTCTTTCCTAGTGAAGGAGTAGAGGAGGATCTTCTGCTTTGTTTTTGGTCTATCTATATTCAGGAAGTTTTTGTCGGGTTTTCTTCCCCATGAGGTTTTCCCAGGATAATCTATGTGTCTATTGTTTCTGCGATTGTCTCTCTTTCAGTGATCTTATTTATACCACTAATGTGCTAAATGATTGTAATAATAAAAAAGAACCATAATTGCTAGTTGTATAAGTAAAACATCAACAGACTCGGTCACCTATCAACTCGGACTCGGATTGACTCGGGCTGATTTGATTTCAACGACACGGTTCAATAAAAAAAATTCAACAAATAATCAAATTTTAATGAAAAAAATTATTTTAAAGCTTTCAAACCATGATTCCAAACCATTAGAGACAAAATATGCAAAGTTTGCTCATTTATATACCACCATGTAAGGGTGTATATATCAAAATGGCACCGAGTGCAATACATCAGCAACAAAATACATAATCAGTGATGCTCTAAATGGCCTCTACAGTCCATAAAACATGCAACTACTACAATCTACTAATCTACTACATATCACTGATCAACATGAGAGGGGAACAGACAAGAGGAATAATTTTACAGGCCACTTGAGAGGGGAACAGGCAAGAGGAATAATAATGTGCCCTGCTGCTAGAACTCAATCAACAATCGTCACTTTCCAGGCAAGTGGAAGATCGAGACTACTCCAATTTTGAAAAAAAAATCAAACTTGGTCATTGACTTTGTTTTGATAAGTGCAGAGTTGTCGATTTGCATAATATATGCTTTAGCATTTGTTAGAATATATATCTCCTAGTAAACTAATCATTGCATTCTTATTGACTAAAATGTGAAATGAAAAACATCCCTTTAAAGTTTTCGTACAAAACGTGGGGCCATAATCATTATTAACATTTACCATGGTCGATTGTGTAATGCAATCCCAATAATATGCCAACTTTTGTCAAGAGGCCAACTAATTATAGCATTGTTCCTAGCATGGATAGTGACCTCATACAAATGAAGGGAATGAAGAGGGCAGTGAATTGACTGTATGCTTGCACCTGCACCTGCACCTGTACCAGTAGTTCCAACTTTGAGTAAAGCATGTTGGTACTGACAGTTCCAGCTGAAAGAACAATGTCAATGTTCTGTCTAGCAGTAAAGAAATCAAGTTCTGGGTTCCCAATTTGGTGTTAGATGGGCTATGCATAGATCAAAGGTAGTTTAGAGGCTGTATAATTTAGTATTAGATGGGCTAAGCATAGATCAGGGGTAATTTAGAGACTGTGTGGCAGCCTTAGAATAGGATAGCTAAGGGGCATTAAGTCAAATTTAGAGATTGTATGGCAGCCTTAGAATAGGATAGCTAAGGGGCATTAAGGGGGGGGTGTATTTATAGTTAGAGTGTAGGGTTAGATATTAGGTTTTAATTTTTTTAATTTAAAAAAAATAGATTTTTCAGGTTTATAGTGCATCGGTGGGTCTGAAATCAAACTGACCGATTCGACTGGTTTGGTAACGAATCGGCTTCGACTCAGTCGGTTTGATACCAATCCGGTCACCGAGCCGAGTTGAAGTGCGATTCGACTTGGCCAACCATCTGCTTGGTCGATTGGGCAGTCTGATATCGACTCGGCCCGGGTTTAAAAATTAAGATTTATTCTCAATATGATTTAAACTCTTGGTTCTTTTGCCTCACCAAGTTTTTGTTGATTTTGAATCTAGTGACTTTGACCTAAAGTATATGAACATTTCATTTGGATGTACAATATGTAAAGCTTATGGTCATCTAAAATGCTTCGAAGCATAGTTACGAGGATCACGAGTCAAACTGATTCACCGAGTTTGACTCTAATCAGACCCTAAATGATTTTTCAAGATCTTATCGAGTCAAACTCAATTTGACCAAGCTTGACTCGATCAACACAAGTTTGACTTGCGACTAATCATGAGTCAAACTTTGACTTGCGATTAATCACGAGTCAAACTCGATTTGACAGAGTTAGACTCCCTCAATTTAACCTATGTTGGGCACATGTCAAAATATGTGTATATCTTTACATTTTTGTACTCGCCGAGTTTTTACAATTTATCCTTGATCCGATTTAAACTATTGGTTCTTTTGCCTTGCCAAGTTTTTGCCAATTCCAAGTCTAGTGATTTTGATTTGGTGTACATGAACATTCCTTTGGATGCACAAAATGTAAAGCTTATGGCCATCTAAAATGCTCCTACCCCCTTCTAAAGATTGGGAAGAGA
Source organism: Picea engelmannii (assembly GCA_009831015.1). Lineage (NCBI taxonomy): Eukaryota > Viridiplantae > Streptophyta > Pinopsida > Pinales > Pinaceae > Picea > Picea engelmannii. Next base: position 249,788 of record ML792547.1, read on the forward strand.
AGAAAAGACTGATAGGTAGGAGGCAATGTAACCTGCATAAAAGGGGTGTTTCAGCAATGTAACCTGCATAAAAGGACATACTTGGGATGGGCTTCGTATCTCCATCTAAAGGAGAGGAATGAGGACTAAAGAGTTATAGAGGTGAAGGGTCCTCTCCAAATATCACCTCAAGAATTTTAAATGCTCTGGCCAAAGCTAGGGAGAATAGATTGGGCTTTAAAAATACAACTAATTTTGCCCTGGATCAAGAGATTTAAATGACTTTTGGTCACACAGAAGTAATTTAGCATCAAAAGGTTAGGATTGAGACGGATTCTTTTGTCGATAAATTGCAGGAGAAAGGAAAGGAGGGTTGAAAAAAGAAGAAAATGCCTATGTTGGAGGATAAGGAAGAATTGGTATGCTCATAAGAATATAGTTTAGAGATTAAAGAAGCTACCCTAGAAATTTTATGGGTAGAGAGCTATCTAAACAGCCTTCTTAAAGACCCAAGGGGATGGACAATCCTATAAAGGAAGGAAGCAAAAACATATCTTCTAAAGTAAGCAGTTTGAACAGATATTACTCATATGACGACAATAAAATAAGATAAGATCAGTATATTAATGTCCAACAAATGACCACAAAAGTAGGTAAATGGGATTGTTAAGTACAACAATGTCGACAAAGTGTGAGTGTTAAAAAACAAGAGAAGCATATCTAATCCAGAAGAAGTGCAACAAATGATACAAATGTGCAAGTACTACTAAAAACCAATAAATCAAACCTCTGGAGATGCCCTTTATAAGGGTGCAAGGAAGGGAAAAATGAGGAAAGATCAAGGCCCATTGGAGCTATCACTCGAGATAAAGGGGGAAAACCTAGAAGCATTTCCCTCCTCAAAGTCAATATGGGCAAATCTCCTAACATTCAACGTTGTGGATAATAAACTCTCAATAGATCATTGGCTGGAAGAGTTTCCATGTGATATGTCTCACTGCCTAAAGGGGGCAACCTGCTATTGAGGTCTGGAGTGCTACAATTGTCTGCCAATGTGACATGCACTAGATGACTAGCTAGAAGAATTCGTTCATTGTTTCACTGTGGAGGACCTTAACTATCTGCCTATGTGGTGTGAACTCTCCTAAAATCTGAGACAACACCTTGACATGATATCGGAGATATAGGACGACTCCCTAGCAAAGGTTGGATGGTCCCTCGAAGTCTCATGGATTTGGAATCTAGGATGGTGTTGTTGTTGTTGTGGACTTGTCTCTTAATACCCTGTCAAACAAGAGCATCGAGAAGAAAGATGTGATCATCCTAAGAGTGTCCATATGAGGGGATGGTCAAAGAGATTGAATTCTAACTTTGAGAGCTTCCCTCATGAACAAGGCAAGGCATCTCTGGTTCGATTACCAGAAGATGGAGAGGGAATTCTATGAATCCTTGAATAAAAAATAGTACAATGCTCAAATCTCATAGTAAAAGGGGCAATGAAAAAGGAAAGGATCCTCAATTTCAGTTTCAATCTCCTAAAGATGGAAAATCTGACAAGTCCTTTCCAACCGTGGGATATGATGCTCGAACTCCACCGAAGATTGATATGAGCCTACCACTATAATTGTCTGCCAATGTGACATGCACTAGATGACTAGCTAGAAGAATTCGTTCATTGTTGGACTATGGAGGACCTTAACTATCAGCCTGTGTGGTGTGAACTCTCCTAAAATCTGAGACGACACCTCGACGGGATATCAGAGATATAGGACGACTCCCTAGCAAAGGGTGGATGGTCCCTCGAAGTCTCGTGGATTTGGAATCTAGGATGGTGTTATTGTTGTTGTTGACTTGTCTCTTAATACCTTGTCAAACAAGAGCATCGAGAAGAAAGATGTGATCATCCTAAGAGTGTCCAGATGAGGGGATGGTCCAAGATATTGAGTTCTAACTTCTAACTTTGAGAGATTCCCTCATGAACAAGGCAAGGCATCTATGGTTCGATTACCAGAAGATGGAGAGGGAATTCTATGAATCCTTGAATAAAAAATAGTACAGTGCTCAAATCTCATCGTAAAAGGGGCAATGGAAAATTAAAGGATCCTCAATTTCAGTGTCAATCTCCTAAAGATGGAAAATCTGACAAGTCCTTTCCAACCGTGGGATATGATGCTCGAACTCCACCCAAGACTGATATGAGCCTACCTAAAATTAACCATGGGGGATCCAGTAAGTGTGCATCTAATGACGGTGCATGTACAGAGGTCTAACAATGAGGCCGTCCTTCAACTCCATGAAGTGCTCTGCATAAAAGGCCATCTTAAGACTCAACCCACCTAGTGGGGCAATCCAAGTGGCTTGGATGTACTGCACATAGAAGTCATCTCTGGTAATCCTATTCAAGTCCTACTCGATTGATGAGACATGGCCAAGGGCATTTAAAGAATTACCTAAACGAGGGGAAGCAGTTCAACAAGATTCCAATTGACTACAGTAGGTTGGCAACCTTTGAAAACCTACAACAAACTCACCCAGGGGGTCTAGTCAAGGCAATGGCTTCATATGAACAATATGAGAGGGAAGGGTAGTGATCCCTACCAACGATCAAGTCAACAGAGCTCCAAACACGATGCAAAAGTGAGAACAAGCCAAAAATGGTTTCCAGCCAAAATGGGTGGGCCACAAACTCTGCCTAGATGATGGATTGGGGCACTATCTACTTGCCTCTAATAATATGTTGTCGAAGGAGGCTCTAAACTCTCTCTGCCTTGGCTCAGTCAAGCTCGTGTAAACTAGGTCCCCAAAACTGTGAACCATATAGGACCGTGGGTCAAATGATGGTATCCATGAGGTGCATCTTGGATTGATGTATACTAAAAATAGTTATGAGATCACTATCTCTTTAGAAGAGAGAGGGCATCATATCCCATGTTGACTTGAGGCTAGAAAGTTTGTTTCAATTGTAATGTCCCCATTCTCGGATCCCTCTGCTCCGTAGTCAAAGGCGATCTTGTGAGTTTATGCCAGCCTGGCCAGAGGAGTAAAGTGAGGTTAACAGTGAGCTCGGGCAATTTGGAGGAGTTATATGGATGTCAGGCTAGTCCATTCGCCATCTTTTATCATCAGGATCATTTCCGCACAATCCGCTCTTCGTTCCGTGGCGTTCCAACAATTTTCGTAATTTTGGTTATTATTGGGCATAATTTAATTAAATACACTAAACGTGTTATTGGGGCCATATTATCTGAAGGGATACATGAGTGTAATAACTCGTTGGAACCGGGACGGAAAGATCTAAAGGTTGGAATGATGAGAAAGGGATTTCCGACATCCGGGAATGTCTTAGAAGGCAATTAATCACTTTTTGGTAATTAAAAGGGGGTTTAAAAATGGTTATAAAGTGAGTTTAATCTTCATGTGGATTTGGTCAAAGGAAAGATCTATAAGGGGTTCGGATAGGTATAAAGGAAGGGTAGCACTTCACCTTTCCTCATTATGATTTGACATCTTATTGGAGTGCTCTTGTAGCCAGTGTTTTCGTTAGGGTTTTGGGAAAAACCCTTCCATTGCTAGTTTGGTTTCGGTGGTGAGATATCCACCCTAGCTAAACATAGGGGAAATCCATCCAAGGTTTTCCATTTGGATCTTCATTGGTAATTTGTCTTCAGTCCAGGTGCAGTGATTTATTGGAGTATCTTCATTCTGCTTTGGAAACCGATTTGTCATTGCTTGGCAGTGTAGTGAAGTCACATTGGTGGGTTGAATCGTTCATGCTAGTGTTTGTAGAATCCACAAGGGAATCGTGGCTGCTAGAGGGTCGATTCTCTTCTCATTTATAGGTCGATGGCTAAGGACAAGTCGCAGGGGTGTTTTGAGGGCCGAGTTGCCCATTAAACTATGCCACGGAATTTAGAGGAGGCCGCAAACCCACTTGGAGGAGCAGTGAATAGTACAGGAGACAGCGTGAGGGTTTAGAGGCGAGCAGGGGACCTCTTAGGGTCCATTTGGCCTGGAGTATAGGAGGGCCGTGAGGCTGTTTGGCTGAGCAGAGGCGGGTTGGAGGAAAATCGTGGGCTTGCTGCCGATTTGGGAGGGCTTCCTGTCCTGTTCTGATTTGAAGCAGTGCAGCACCATCTTCAGTAGAGACATTGGCATCACTTTTTCAGGTTTTGATTGTTAGTTGTGTGCTTAGGAGCATGTGACAGCTGCATAGCAGCCTTTAGTTATTGTTGTTGGAGTATATTGTATTGTTGTTCACCATTCATAATAAAATTCCATCATTGTCTCTTATTTCTCATGTTTGTGTTGGATGCAAGCAATATGACTTGCAACTGTTTGATAAAAGTTGTCAATCAGCAATAAAACATTGTATGCAACGTGTGTGCCAAAGACACATAGATAAACGTTGAATTCTTCAATATCCTAGCATATCTCCCCTAGGGATATTACATCAATCCAAACCTAGGCCCTGAGAATTGAACCCCCAAGTAAGTAAGAAAATATCCCTACTATAAAGAAAAGATACCAACTAAGATTGGCCATTAAAAAAGAGGTTGTGGAAGGAATGTCCAAGATGGAAGGGGGTTTGGAACCACCATCCTCTCAGAATCCTACCCCAATTGTGCAAGAACACAAAACTTTCCTTAATTGGGCTCAGCAGCAAGAAAAAATGAAGATCTAGACAAGAAAGAAATGAACTATCCAAGGGACCTTAGAGCCTTGAAGACCAGTAGGAGAGGTAAGAAATGATTATTCTTTCTCTGAATATTTGTGGGTTAAGGTTGTCCCTCAAAATATGATCTTTAGGTAGATTAATAAATGTTTATAACCCTAAAATAGTAAACTTGCAAGAGACTATATTAAGGGATGAGGTAGTTAGGAAAATCTTGACTCAGTTGTTGTCAGGGTGGGAATTTGTTGTTCTAAGTGTTGTAGGAAAATTTGGAGGGGTTGCAATTATATGGAATCAAATCTTTTGATTTGAAGAGTTCGTCTTTTTTTAACTCAACAATTACAACTAGTTTGTTCTCTAAGGAACCGGGGAAAGCTTTCACTTTAGTGAATATTTATCTTCCATTTACGCAAAGAAAAGACTCTTGGGAAGAGATTTTCACTGATGCATCTTTCCTTAGAACGGATGTGATTTGTGGAGGGAATCTAATGACAGAGTGAAGTCTGGGAGAAGCGGGTAAGCCCGACCCTTTCACGGATTATTTTTTTCACAAGTTCGAAGAGAAACATTTGTGTGACATTGAACCTTTAGATCTTGCTCCTACTTGGAGAAATAATCAACAAGGTCTAAAAGGTCTTTCGTAGAGGCTCAGATGAACTGCATCAGGACATTGGAGATATCATTCATGGATAGGCTCATTTGGATCCTCATACCAGTTACCAATTTGTCTCCAAGTGGACAAGGGTGATAGGAAGCCTCCTTCACCTTTTCAATTTAACCCCCATTGGCTCCCTTATGAGGATTTTTGTGGACTAATAGCTAAGGAGTGGGTACATTTTGATCCTGATAGTGATGATTCAGCAACGAAGCAGTTTCAGAAAAATCTAATGAAAGTAAAAAAGTTAACAAGGAAATGGGCAAACAATAAATTCAAGAATTCACAATAGGCATTGTTTGATACAGATAACAGAATTGAGTAGTTCTTCAGAGGAAATGGTATGGGTATATTCTCAGAAGAGGAGGTAGCAGAATTTAAACTATTAGAGGCTGAGAAGAATGGGATTTTGGCTTGGGAAGAGGCAAAATGGAGGCAAAAAAACAGGGCCATTTTGCTGCAGCAAGGTGACGAAAATACAAATATTTTCCATAATTATAACAAAATGAGGAAGAGCCATAATTCAATATGGGATATAGGTAATTCAAATGGAAATTTGGTATCTAAGTTCCATGACATAGCTGAAACTAGAATCCATTTTTTCCAGTCCCTTTACAACAAACCCCCTCTAGCAAACATTGAAGAAATCATAGCTGTTTTCCTTTCTTATTTTTACAGACTTTAAAATGAGGAGCAAAATGAATCATTGATGGAGCAAGTGAGTAAGGAAGAGTTGAATTATGTCATCCAATCGTTTCAGAAATATAAGAGGCCACACCCAAATGGGTGTTCAATAGAGTTTTATAGTGGTTTCTTCAAGTTGATGAGGATTGTTGAAACAGATCTTAAAATCTTTAATCCTTAAGGCCTAGATTTTTATTTTTTGTGTTTTTCGGGTTTCGGCTTTCTTAAAATAAGAATTTCGTCATTTCTAAATTCGTGACACCTTTTTATCTTTTATTTTTGAATAAATACGGGAAAAAGTTTACAAAAATATAAGTTTTCCAATGCTCTTTGAAAAATTATTTAAAACGGGCTGTAATTCAAAATTTGCGATTTTTTAATTTAAACGTGAAAGAAATCGGGATTCGGGGTTTTCTGTAAACAAATGTTCGATGCTAATTGAATCACGAAACCCCGATCCCGGATTTCCCGATACATTTAAGTCCTAATTAAAACATGAATTAATTAATTCTCTTTTAAGAAAATTTAAAAGTTAAGATAATTATGTCGCGATTTCGGAATTCGCGGTTTTGTAAGAACACGTCTCTTGTCATCATATTTCCCGAAATCCCGATTTCCAAAACCCTGATTCATAATTCACGTTAAAACTAAACTAATTTTGTTTTGGCATTAATCTTGATTACTTAGTTAATTAAGATAAGTTAAGTCGTGTTTAAAAGAAACAGGCCATCGCGATTTCGCGATTTCGGGATTCGCGATTCCGTGAGAACACATCTCATGTCATCAAGTTTCTCGAAATCCCGATTTCCGAAATTCCGATTAACGAAATCCCGAAAGGGTCGAATCTCGATTAATCAACATACTAAAAACGTTTAAATATTAAATAAACCATCGCGATTTCGCGATTTTGGCGATCGGGCTTTTTCGACGACATACCTTTCGACATCAAGATCGTCGAAACCCCGAAAAGTCATGTTTTCAGATTTAATCTATAATTAACAATAATAAATCTTCTTTCTAGAACAGGTTTAAAGGTAATCTTTCTGTAAGTGTTCATTAATGCTTCTTTTTCCGATTAAGTAAGTTTCTCGTTTTATTTGAAAAGCCGAGAGCGCCTAAGTACGGACATTAAATGCATATCTCTGAAAATATCTTTTGCATTAGGAGCTTTAATTTCGTGACAGATGTACAAATCTCATTATTTTTAAGATATATTCAAAGTAAACGTTCGAACGTCTGTATTTTCATTTTAAAGCTGAGCTTATTCATCCACTTTCTGTGACAGGTTTTCAAGTCAAACACAGAGCTATGGCACCTAAAAAAGCACCGAAGAAAAACGAAGACCCACAGGAAGGTGATATTATCTCTGATACTACTCCACACGCCATACACTCCATCAAATCATGGACTGGAATTTCCGAATTGCTGGAGGACGAGCTAAAGTATGTTGACTCTGATTCTGAAAATCATCTCCAGGACATTGCTGAGTCTGAGCTTCATAAGGTTGTTGCGCGTCCGAGGCTGGTGACTTATACAGATATGATCGGTTGGGCTCTGGATAAGGTAGATATCCCAACAAGAAGCATTCAAAACGAGCAAGGAGCTATCGTCGGCTCATTCAGGCCTGAGCACATTCAAGTAATGTATAAACTCTCACCGAATTATAAACACACCTTTAATGCTGAATTTTTAGCTGAGTTTCAGAGAAAGGAATGTATTGAGGCAGACCAGACATATCCCGACATGATTAAAGGTTGGGC
>ML792547.1:293902-326605 GCA_009831015.1 Picea engelmannii
TTTGCTAGGTTTTCTTCCCCTAGAGGGTTTCCCAGGATAAATGCTGTGTCTCTTGTGAATGTGTATTTCTCAGTGATCTTGTTCTTATTATGCTCTTATCTAATGAAATGCAAAGAACTATAATAATGGCATAAACATTAACAAGTCATTCTCAAGTCCACCTCATGTAGCTTTGCTTTGTGATTTGAACATGAAGCTAAAAAAGACAAGGAACATAGACCTCTGTGTGGACTAACAAAATCCACTGTATATGAAAAATGAGGAAGAGGCAGCGTAACAAGACAGAGGGATGAATGAGATAAGGCAATTAAAGACCCTGGTACCATAGAAGTGGGAGATATATCACTTAGGCAACAACCCTTGTAATATCAACACAAAGCTACAAAAGAAAAGGACCATGTGTCAAGTATAGCAACTCCTCAAGACTAGCATAATAGACTAAATTTGTTGACTTCAACCAGAAATCCAATGTACATCATGTAAATGTGTCAGAGTTTGGCAATGCCAAAATAGTTGGGCTTATAACAACTAAACAACAATGATGTCAAGAATCAACGAGGAAGTCCCACATAACTATCATTGGGCAATGGCCCAAATGTGACACAAAGTTGCAAACAATAATAATAAATACAAATAAAATATTGCTCCTGAAGAATGAACTCAGGTGGTCCAATTTTATGGTTCTGAATCAAGAATCCCTAACCTGAGGAATATCAAGTTTGAACTATGCAATCAATTAAGCAAATGGAATGAGAACACAGCGGTGAATGGAGCTGGATTAAACTTTTTCATTTTTGATGGCACAAGCAAACCAACAAATCACTTAGCATTGTTCAAGAACTGGATCGTGCAATGGAAATTATAGATGTAATCAAAATCAAAGCAAGATTTCTCACAACCCTAGGAGGAGTAGCAATATCTTCTTGTTAGGATTCTAACATCAACTCTTTCATGGAAACAATTAGAATTTGTTCTTAGACAGATTTTAGAAGTTTTTTTTCCCAAGGAAAAAATCGTCATTTCTATTCAAGTAGAAATTAGAATGGATATCACATTCATAATGTGCTTATGCAATTACAAAGCAGCAGGGAAGAAGGATAAACAAAACTCCTTTCAACCTCAATTCTTCAGAAACCCTAAGAAAAACCAGCTATCCGCACAAAAAAATATCATTTCTGATCTATACAAAAAACTGCCACTATCTCCCACAAAAGGGTAAAGATCAAAACAGTTTAAAACTGCCACTTAAACAATCCATTGAAAAAACAATTTACAGCTCTAAGCGCCTCGTAACAAACAGAAAACAGCAGAATATCCTATGCCATTAGTAACATAATGAAACAAAAACAGAACCACAGCATGACTTTCCTTGAACAGCTTCAGCAATAATTGTCTTCATATACATATGAAGACCCTTCTCCAATAACTTCAAGATTCACCCTTCCTTCCACCATCGGGTGTCTTTCCTTGGATGACCTGTCAACTTCAGAATGCTGTTCTTGGAATACATTAAAATGAAATCTGATCAAAGTTGTCTGCTATTAATTTAACTTGATCACCCAGGTTTTTGATATGGATGTTTTTTTATGGACATGGGAGTGGGCTTTGATCCACTTATGTGTGCATGGGTCACCAGATCGTTTAATTATGCCGATAGGCGTCCCCTATTGGAAAGTGGGTGCCAGATTAAATTTCTTTTCATTACAAATATGATGCGTATGGCCCAGATTTAATGAAACTGGAATATTCTTCGACGCATACAGAGAGCAAGGGTTGAGATTTAAAACAAAACCCTAAAATATGGAAAAACGGTTATGTTATTTAGGGTTACAATATTTGCATGAAAAGTGAGGCCAAGAGCAATCTTGTAACTGCCTGAAGGAATGCGAATAGATGAGAGCGACTGAATGAATCTGAAGACCTAGGTTTTTGAGATGGATGTTTTTTATGGACATGGGGGTGGGCTTTGATCCACTTATGTGTGCACAGGTCACGAGATCATTTAATTACGCCAATAGGCATCCCCTATTGGAAAGTGGGTGCCAGATTAAATTTCTTTTAATTACAAATATGATGTGTATGGCCCAGATTTAATGAAACTAGAATACTCTTCGTCATAAACAGAAAGCAAGGGTTGAAATTTAAAACAAAACCCTAAAATATGAAAAATCGGTTATGTTATTTAGGGTTAACTTATTTGCATGAAAAGTGAGGCCAAGAGCAATCTTGTAACTGCCCGAAGGAATGTGAATAGATGAGAGCAACTGAATGAATCCGAAGAGGAGGCACTCATAGAGGAGGCAAATCCGTAGAGGGAGAGGCGACCGTGTGAAGAAGGATTCACTGGCAAGGAAATAAGCGAACAACTGGCAGAGGTAGAGGCAAATCGGAGAGGGAAAGGCAGCTCACAGGAGGGGTGAATCGTTGCCGCAGCATGAGGTAAATATCCCGCCACTGAAAGTCCATAGATTTCAGGTCAATATATTGTATTACTGAACTTGAGACTTACTTCATTTGCAGGGAATATGATGGGGCATGATCATGGGAGTTGGAATTCAAACAATAGCTCTTATAATAATTACATTACGGACTAATAATTACATTATGGACAAACTGGAACAAAGAGGTTTGTATGCCCAGATTTTACAAAATATTTCTGGATATAAAATAAATTCAAACATAAAAATCGATGCAAAGAGCTAATGAGTTGAGTTAGTAATGGTGCAGATTGAAGACGCTGTTGACAGTGTTAAACGTTCTAAAGCAGAGAAGCTTCCGGTGAATGCAAATGGATCGCTTTTGAATTCATCAGACTGTCAGACGTAACAGCAGATAACAATCAGTACATGCAGTCACTGTGTCCTTTTCTAAGCCACCAGTGTTTTGTTTTTGTTTCCAAAAAAATGTTTGATATCTTTCAAATAAGAAGATATTTCCCTTTCCACAACTCGTTTGATATTGTCCACTCGTAGTTATAACGATCGGTAAATGCAGTCACTGTGTCCTTTTCTAAGCAACCAGTGTTTTGTTTTTGTTTCTAAAAAATTGGTTGCAGATTCAGCATTTTTTAAATTTTCCATGACATCTTTACAGTGCATCATAGTTTCTACAGTACAAATTACAGGAACAAAAAGGGCATGGATGTCTACAAATAAAACTCCTATTTTATATTTTCACTGGGAATGATATAGCCAATCGTCTTTTAAATAGTCTGGTTCTAATTTTCCATGACAAATTTACAGTGCATCATAGTTTCTAAAGTACAAAATACAGAAAAAATAAAAAGGACATGGAAGTTTGACATCCATAAAACTCCCGTTTTATATTTTCACTTGGAATGATATAGCTAATTGTCTTTTAAACAGTTTGGTTATATAAACACCATTAAATTGACAGGCTGGCTCAAAAGATAAATGCACCGGCCCATCATTTCAATATTTAAGCACATAAACATAAAAAAACAACAAAATGCATATATTCTTAGGTTTTGGATTTTTGTTGTTGTTATTGCATTCTATCAAAATTCAGTTTTGCATTGTTGGAATGATGAAATGTGGTTGTTGTAATTAAGCACTTTAATTTTTATTTCATTTGGATAAGGATTTGGAATTTTTTATTTTGGCATGGTCTTGTTGTAAAGGTGTATTTAATTGATTAGTTATTGTGTTTCTTTTATTATAAAATTTGGTTAACATAATATAACTAACACAACCATATAATTAAAAGTGGTTGATATATGTCCATGGGCGTCATTTTCCACCTTTTAAAACTAATGATGCCAATCAGCATATATCAACCACTTTTACTTATGTGCTTGTGCTAGTATAATCTCACTGGGTGCAACCACGCATTTGACCACTACCTCAAGGTGACCCCATGGCTCTAGGACCAGCCCTCAAAAGAATTAAACCTTGCCCACTGATGAAAATCTCCTCCCTCCTCACCAATGGATCCAACCCTTTGGGCTGACAGATTTTAGAAGCTGTAAGACACTTTGTCCATTTTATAGGTGCTAAATGCCACAAGACAACCCCCTAGAGAGTCTTCTAGAGAGTCCATAGAAGGCTTCAGTGAAAGAATGCATACCTTGACCAATAAAATGGATTTTATAAATCCAATCTCAAGAACAATAATTTTAATAATTTTCTTCAAGGGTTACTAATGCAAGTGCAAAATAAGGATAATATACACTTTATCATGATTTGTCAACAAATTTGAGAGCTAGCTACAAGGTATGAAGACCCATTGATGACCAAATAAATCATGCCAAGTTCAACAACCATGGGACTTGGACTGAGCGAAGAGGAGAAATTAAGGAGACAATTAACTATGTTACAACTACAAGAGGAGCACATATGCACCCCCGATTATAATCTTAAGTTTGAAGAGTTAAGAGAAAAATTGGAAAATATAAAGAATGCAATGTGGGACCCATATAGAACCTAGGAGAATCCCTAGCTCCTACAGAGAATTCTAAGTGAAGACACGAGGAAAAGAGGAGATGAGCCCACCAGATCACAAGAGAATGAGATCAAACCCGACACACAAAAAAGGGAGAAGACAACAGACCTGATAGTCAGTTCTAAACGTGTGGAAAGAGAGCAAAAACACAGAAAAATCTTGAGAAATCTAGAAGAGGTGGCATGCATACCATGACTTTAGCAAATGCCCAGCTCTAGCCTCCTGATGAGAATTGACATGTTTTTCCTGAGGGAGGACGGGTTTTTTTTGCATTATGGGACATAAGTTGGGTGTGGCAAATAATATTCCTCCAACACTGGAGCTGACATGACAAAGCTCTAGTATTGGATAACAAAGATATAGTATTGAATGGCCCATAAGTTACCTAAGGCTCATTGCTTGTCTTTGAGACTTTCATATGACAAAGACTGGCTCATATTCCCGAAGTAAACCTTATATACGAGCATCTTCCTAGGAAGCTAGCAGTTGCTGCAACACTGGAAAGGTAGTCCAATAGATGGTTGGTGTACGAGTAAGAACACTTCAGTTCATGGATGTTGAATTCAGGTTATTATATCCCAGGTTCAAACACTGACCTGTTAGCAAGGATTAAAAAATGTTTAATAGTTCCCTCTCTAATGAGATACCAGAAAAAAATTGAAACTGGGTATTAAAGGGTACAAATGGCAGGACTACAAGCAAAAAGCTCCCAAAAGAAATTGCTAGCAAAAGTTGCTATTCCTTTAAGGCATTGATTGGCTCCCTGAACAAAGCAATATTGGAAAACAGAGGCTGCTAGTGAAGAGACAACAATTAGAAGCTTGCCGAATAACCTGGCAGCATTGAAGCAGTAGCTTAGGCCTGAAGGAAACTATAAGGGTTGGATATGAATTCATCAAGAAAAGTATGAGCAGAGGCTGTTAGACGACGAGGCAAGAATTAGGAGCTTGCAGAATAACCTGGTAGCATCGAAACAGTTATTGACGTAGAGGGTAAACTATGGAGGTTGGATACACATTCATCAAAAAAATGAGCTACTTACCACAAAGCCTAGCATTACCTGTAAATGGGCTCTGAGGAGTCAGGACATAAACTTCCACTGGCATTCTGATCCCTAGTGATCTAATACAAGTGTCTCCAAAGCATGGACCTACTAAGTAAAATATCTTGGGGAGAAAACAGATATGATACAGGAATACTTTAAATTTATTGGTTCAAAATCTTGAAAAATGCCAAGCAGGAACGCTTGGTTGGGTAAATCCAGGAGAGCTGTTGGCATGAAAAATTGTATCAAGAGAAGCTCACCTGCATCCATTGGCACACCGTTAATCATTAAAGAAGCATACCAGCTATCATCAAACTTTTGTCATGAAACAAGCATGTACTTTTAAATAAAAAGATAAGATGGAAGTTGTCGAACAACTGAATCATCAACAGTTATGTAACAACTAATAGATTGTTCTAACAGCTGGCTGGTTAGATAGTAATTTGCATATAAAACTTAAAGAACAACATGCTATTGGTTAGGTTATAGGCTGACAACCACATATTCTGTCAGGCGGTCAACTTTTGGGTAACAAGATGACGGATCCAAATTTTTATGCAGTTTTCTGTGTAATCACATTCTGCCTGGTTTCTATTATGCTTCTTTACTGCTATGGGATAAGCTATAGCAGTAAGCATACAGCCTGCACTGCCTCCCCATTTCCATCTAGAGCCCATGTGATGGGTTTCAAGCCAGCTACCAGTTTTGACATATGTGTTCTGCACGAGGAGGTTCATTCACCTTGCTCTAGTAACATATCTTTATCAGTCAACTTGGACATGGTCACCCACGTATGGTGAATCTGACTTCGTACTGTGGCTCTATCCAGATCAGATATAATAGTTGAGTGATAATTGCATGAAAGCATGAAGCCTGGATGTGGCCAGGCCCATTAACCTGCAGCTTTATTGCTTGGTATCCTCACTGGTGCATTTGGGTTACAGCTGTTAGTAGTTATTGCAAAGCACTCCTGTCCAGCCTACAACCTGGCTTTTGCCTCAATATCTGTGCCTTTTGTAAGGCATTATATAAATGATCTACAGCTTGCCGTGTTTCTATATAAGTTTTCTTTGAAGTATAATGACTTTTCTTATGGTCTGTGTCGTGAGAATGGACATGATACTATGTCACTCCAAGTCTTTATGACCTCAAGTTGATTGGATATGCATGAACTCCAGAAGGTATATCAGCATGTTCATATTGCTCTGTTGCAGCCTCTATCCTACATGGTCCTCCAAAGGGGTATTACATGTTGGGTGGGCCATAGTTTCTTTCTGGGCTGCTTGGTCCTCATAAGTACCGAGGGCCACACTGTTTTGAGATGGGGAGGAATTTCTAGGTGACCAGACTTCCTCAAGTTCTACCTCTCGCAAGGATAAAAATTTTGTTGTTCAGTTTCTTTCTAGGCTGCTTAGTCCTCATAAGTCCCAAGGACTGTACTGTTTTGAGTTGGGGTGGAATTTCTGGTGACCAGACTTCCTCAAGCTCTGCCCCTCGCATAGATAAAAAAACTTCTTGTTCATATGAAATTCTTCTAATATCATAGTTACAGAAATTATCTTTGTTCATATGCAGTTCTTCCAATATAATAGTTACAGAAACTTTCTTTGTTCATATGCAAGTCTTCCAATATAATAGTTACAGAAACTATCTTTTTAACAAAAATTAAAAAGAAACAAGATAAAAAGGAACAAACCTGTAAGCCATTTATTATTCCAGAACTCAAGCTTCCAAACTGAAATGGATGTGGTTGTTGTGGAAACATAGCCCCGGAAACCTCCCTGGGAACCACTATTTTAAAAGACAAAACACACCTCAGTATGAAATAATATGAGTAGTAGATAAATCATAAAATACCAGTGCTGGACACATATTACTCAAATAAGTATATTGAATACTTCCTTAATGTTATAAGTCGATGCAAATGTAAAGTGCTAATACAGTTCAATCTACAGTGTCCATGACAAAGAAAAAATAATATTTCTTGACTCCGGAAGTCGCCTTTTCAACAGACAAAAATGTATGCTGAAAGTTAAAACGAATTCAGAACATAAAAGAACCAATAAAATACAAGACGAAGTACCTGGTACAGGCACTGGAGATGCCTTTTCTAAATTTCTAGAGCTCGGAGCCTGTGAAAGAGGAGATGCTGAAGGTTTTCTAAGTAAATAAGTCTATTATTTTCTGATCAGTGTAAATAAAAATCTAACTCCAACTGGCAGTTCAAGCACTTTTATGATACATATGAATGGATGCATAATCTCCAGAGGACAAGGCGACCAACAACAAATAAAAAAGTAAGCACCTGCATTAGGCAATGGAGATGCTTCATCTAGAGTTCTAATGTTCGGAGCCTGTGGAATAGAAGGTATTGGAAGAAGCCCGTGACTCTTAGGAGCCAACGTATTAGACTGTTTTGTTGCAGATGATGTGACACTTACATATGTCCCTGCAGGTACTCATCAAAAGCATCAAAGCATAATTATTAAATCAAGATGATCATCTATAGTAACCTGATAAAAAATAGCTAGGAGGAATGCAGTTGTCAATGCCAATACCAGATAATGCTGTCCCTTGTTGTTGCCTTTGTGCATGTTCACCATTTTGAACATTGTGGTTTGAATTAGGTTCGAAAAACCCTGCATTGGCTTTCCCTCTAGACTGCCCTCCTGGTCCATTTGATCGCTTACTATTGAAATCAAATACAAGTAAATGTGTGCAGTCTCAGATGGGTGGTTTAGTTTAAAAATTAATCATTAATGCAATATCCTACTGCCTTACTGAGCATGAGAGTTTTCACAGATTAGGACTCCAGTTCCAAACCCAACAATAAATATGTAATGACTAAGAAGTTGAACACAGAATGGTAACATGCTCATTTTAAATGAGCTTCAAAATTGACAGTAATTCCAAACTAGCTGGGGACCTAAACACAGGAAGATACCGTGCTCGTGTTAAAACTCAAAAACTGCCACCAGCATGAAGTAAAAAAACATTATTGATTTCTGACAAGCTATTTCAATGTAACTGCTACTTCTCATCTTTAATTCTATAATTTTCATGAACATTATATTATGTCATTTCGGGATTTTTAACCATCATGTATTTTTGGCCGTCTCATGTGAGGAATGACATATTAGGAAACTAAGATTATTTGATCTCATGTGATGAATGACATATTAGGAAACAGAGATCATTTTGTCTTATGTGAAGAATGTCCAATTTCGGCATTGTTGTAATATTGTGTAATACGGAAATGTGAATTGTGTATGCCCAGTTGAGAAAATGTGTGCCCTTACTATTTCATGTAAAAAGTGTCCAATTTTGGCACCACTATACTCGTATAATATGAGTTCTGGATAATGTATGTGTGATTGAGAACTTGTTTGCTCTTCCTATAACGTCCAATTTTAGCACTGCTGTACATTTGTGTCATACTGAATTGTGGATTCAGTATGTGAAGTTGAAAATTCGTGTACCCTTGTTATTCCTATGAAGAATAACCAATTTTGGCACTACTGTACTCTAGCTTAATACTGAATTGTGGATAGGATATGTACAGCTGAGAAATTGTGTGCTCTTGCTATTTCATGCAGAGAATATCCAATTTTAACACCGATGTACTTGGGTGATATCAAGTTATGGATATGTACAGTTGAGAATTTGTGTGCTCTTGCTATTTCTCTGCCTTTTAATTTCACTGCATGCTCCTATCAAATACCTAAGTACTTTGTCAAATAGGTGATTACGAGTTTGACTTCCATGTACTGCCATTTCACGAAAAAATGTATAAAGGTCCCAATGCAACGATGGAATTATTTCTAATACATAGTAAATAACGTCAGGCTGTACATAACAGGGAAAATACACCCAATCAAAGAGGCAACCCGCCCAACCCAACGAAGCATTCAGAAATTAAGGCTTCCCCATAATCAGAATACCATCAAAACCTAACAGCAAACCACCAATGTAGACCGGTGACAAAAGATGTCCGCATGATCCCTCTAGCCAATGTAACGGACCACTTTATAAGTAAATAGTTGGATGGCAAGGAATTGAGCTTACATGAGGAACGAACGTGAAATTAGTATATATAGGAGATTGTTACAAACAAATGTGATTATAAAATTGCACCGAGAAACGCAAGGCCCAAGATGGGATGAGGATCCATCAACACTTTGTGCATTTGTGTCAATCTATTGAATATAAACACTAGTACGAACCCACCCAAACCAAGGTTTGGCATGCAATTTTGGGCTACAAAGCCAGAGGTTGTGACCGGTGCATTGAATGTTGGAATTTAATTATGCATATCAGACAGGGATTTAACTGGGTCTATGCCAGTAATGTTAACTTTTGAGGTTAGCTGGAAATATTTTCCAATTTCTTAGTAGTTGTGCAACTCATCATCAATGTTACACATTGGAGCTGTGCATATTTGGTGAATTCAGTATTCCTATGTCCACAACTTAAAGACCAAAGACAAAATTTCAGATATGGATATGATGAAGACGAATAGAAAGAAAACCATATTAAAGAATCCATACCTTCTAATTGTAGAAGAGGGGGAGGAGGAATGAGGGCTAGGCCCTCCAACCCCAGTACCCTTGGGAGGCTGTTGATGTCCAACCCCGGTTGATCTCCCAGGTCTTCTCTGCTGGGCTTCACTCTTCTCGGGCTTTGATTGATGATGAAACATATATAACAATGGTTTAAAACCCTTTACCCTAAATTCTCCAACAACCCCGAGATCGGATCAAGCGATGATCAGCAGCCCCAGCTCTCGGCCTGCAAAACCTACCGTGCCCTCACAATCAAAATAATATAATCATCGCCCTGCCAAATTGCAGCCAGAATTGAGAGACTAAAACCCCTTTTTTTTCTTAAAATTCTCTATAAAGCCCGTGTATCAGCATTTGCCACTACAATTCAAACACTGCCAGAATTAAAGGGATTCCATAATACCTCAATTTCTTCGACAGAGATCATCAGAGGGTATCGCGATTCGATCGCCGGGAGTCCATCCGATAGACAGTGGGAGTTGTGTAGCGAAGTGAAATGGAGACCGTGAGGTGCTCGCGAGGAGAACGCATGGAGAACACGAGGATGGAGGAGTTTGTGCATAAAAATCATGCGAAAGCAGAAAAAATAAAAACTATAGATCCAGGCAAACCTCGCAGCGAATGTTGTGTGTGCGTGTCTGTATTTGATGTTTTAGCCTCGGACGGATTAGGTGTGGAGACCGAACGTGGAAATTAGGTTCGGCGGGTTAGCGTGCTATTTTCGCGGCACTTTTGGGGTCCGCCGATGACGTCACGTAGGCGTGATTGACGGAGTTTAACAGCCCCTTTCACTTTGAACTCGACGGAATTTGCCGATGAAAAATTGTCGCTAACATGAGGTTAAATTAAAAGTTTTTTGGGGAGTTGTTAAAAGTTATTTTTGTTTAATTGTGAATATTAAATGTATAGTTTTTTTTTTCCACGAGAAATTATCTCGATATATATTAGAGATATATATCATTTACATTCACTGTATCCAGTCTAGCACAGCAGCCATTACAAATTTCGTCTCGGAGACCCAGCAGGGTTTGACCTCGAGACCTCCTCCCAACACTTGGAGGAAGGTCCTGTCTTTACCAATCGCGCTAGACTCACGGGACTTAAATGTATAGTTTATATAATTGAAAATGTAATTGGGGTTTCCAAATTTATGAAATTTATTTATATAAGATAGAAGTTGTAATTTCAATTGATTTAATGGTGAATTTTACCAAAGATTGAATTATCATATTTACATATGGGAAAATAAAAAAATAAAAATATTGGTTCATTAACCAACACCTTCAAAAATGTTGACATTGCAAATAAATGTTTTAGTGTCATTTCATTCGGGCGATTTCAAAATTTCTATCGAGATTCGAATTTGTGATAGAATTGTATAAAAAAATTATCATTTGATTTGCTTTAAGATTAGTGTGTTTTGTGATTTACTTATTATTCTTCATCATTGTAGACAACATAACTAGACATGGTCTTATATATGAATTGGCAATTGTCATCCTCCTTGTAACATACACATGTACTAGTTCACTACAACAACGTTGATTCTGTTTTTTTTTAAATCAAAGGATTGAGCAGAGAAATTTGAAAGGGAAAGGGAAAGCCTTCATGTTGATATTAAGAGTAATAGCATCGTGGTTATAGCATGGATGATAATGTCCAACTAGTGGACTATATGGAGGATTAGCAATTAGAGGATTTAATTTTCATACAGTCATTGGAAATCTCATCTCTCTTCTGTAGGCTCCAAGAAGATGAGGTGGCATCTAAAAGTACTCAAGCTTGTGGTCGAGAGAATGGAATGTCAACATTTCCAAGGGACTATGCTAGTTTTGGATCTTGTGAGGATCCTATCAGTCCTTTACCAGGGGTGTTGGGTTTTTTGAAATGTGACGAAGTTAATGGAACCATTGGAATCATTACTGATCTGAAAATAGGGAGTTGAATTGTTTTGCTATGCAAGCACCCTCTACTCCATTAAAATAAACTCCAGGACCTTGCTCAATGTCTTAGTTGTGCAAGAGGATTTATGTGTCAAGTTTAGGCTTATTTTAGGTGTTTATGTGTGAGGTTTTTGAAAGGTTAAATATGTTGTTTTAAAGAATACAATATCAAGCATAAATTGCAGCAAATAATAATCAGCAAACTCACAACAATAACAACATGATAAAGGAGTTCACCCCCAACTGGGCTACATCCCCTTAAGCCTCCATCAATAGACTAGGCTCTCTGGGATTAGTTTGTCTAAATTATTTTACAAGTTGTTGCCCAACTCCAATGGATTTACTGACTATACCATTGGGTTCAGAATACATAAAAACCCCAAAAATGACTATTAGATCTCTGAAAACAAATCATGGCTCATATGGGCATGACCTCTTCTATTGGTGGCCTTGAGATTCCTTGAGACTCCCCGTGGCCAAAACAGATGTAAAAGTCCTCAAATGCTTCTGCAACATGTTCCAATGAGTTCAAAGCATATAAATTAGTCAAGAATGACTATTCAGTCACTAATAATGGACTTTGGCTCCCTTGGGCATGACCTCCTTCACTGGTGGCCCTGGGCTCCTTAAAGCTCTCTGAAACTTCCTTGTAGAAAAACCTGCAATATAAGTCTCCAAATGACTTTGAAACCTGTACCAATGGATTCAGAACATCCAAAAACCCCTAGCTGGGCTTTTTCGGCACCTGGTTTGGCCAAAAAATGAAAAAGATAGACCTCCTACAAATTTTCACCTTCAAGCTTGTTGTCTCTGGTTCGCCAATTCACACCTCTTGTGTGAGTAACCTGGCTTCTGGGCGTTTTTCCCGTGCTTAAACCCAGCATGTGAGCCATCTCCATAAAACGTGTGAATTTTTTCGCACGGTTAGGGGACTTAGCACCTAAATCGGCGGAGGTGTTGGATGCGTGGTTGCCATGTGACCACATCCTGCGCCAAAGTTGGGCACCCATTGCAACGGCCCCGGAGGTGACAAATGTCGGGCGCACGGTTAGGCGTTTAAAAATTTTGTTAGAACCCCTCGCTACTCCGTATGGCAGGGTCATATGGTTGAACGCATATGAACGGGGGTTGGGGCTAAGCCCCAGCCCAAACCCTGCGCCAAAACATAACATAACTCAACTTTAAACATATTCGGAAATAATATATGGTAAGTACTATTGTTTGGCAAAATGAACAGAATGTGATATCTCACTCATCTGATGTCTGTTTGAACTCGTTCGAGTTGTGTTGGGTTCGTGAGGACAAGACCTACGCACCTATCCGTTTTGAAGTGATTCCGAGCACTTTCATATTTGGGCTAAATTTTGACCCCTGGTCCAGATTCTGATCACTCCTTTCCACTGAATGCCTTTTGGTCCCACAAAAGCTGATGATTATCTACCTGAGCTTCAATACTCTTCTCCTTCCAAGTTCTATCAATTGATTCTAATTGAAAAGTCTTTTTGGCAATCACTTGGGTACCTTGACATGCCTTGCACTACAACTGGCTATGTCCCTCAACCACTGTTCTCTGGCTGTTGTTGACCCATTGTTCTCTTTGTGCTTGGAAAACTGTTAGCCTTCCCACTTAGAATCAAGTCCCTCTTGTGAACTCTTGGCGTCAACACAATCCACTCTACAATGGCTAGAAAAGCTTTCCTACAACATCTTGTCACAATCCAAGAAAACCTTCAATCTTGAAAACAAACTTTATACAAGAATGAAAATGATGCCAACCAACTCTTTTTCTCTTCAAAGCCATAACTGTCACATCTTGTACATCATCAAAGTACATGGCGTTTTTCTGCATCTTGGTGTACTCAATATCGATTTACAAGCCGACAAACACCATCGACTAAACATAAGTCGAAAAACATGATCGACACAACATAGTCGTCAAGACAACATCGACCCAAGTCGAGACTCATTTGAAACACATCGACATTCCAAAATGACAAGTCGACATTCATGATACTCAACCATGTTACATTCATGAGTTACTCATAATGAAACTATCACAAAGTTCATTGTTTACACATACAAAATCGCATGCATGTGCTAGCTCTTCAACTCCCCTTCAAGTAAAAACTTATATAAGTACATAAACCCAAAAACATGTGGGTACATAAGAGTTGAAATGAAAAGCTATATGGCTACAATAAGTGAGTATCATACCCATCTTTTACACCCTCCTGGCGAAGTTGTGCAACAACAAGAATGCCTTCAATAGAATCGCATTCACATGCAATCTTGCATCATACAAGTTGTGATAAGTTGTTGCAACTTGTCATACTTTCAACAAAAATGCATACATAAGGCTGAAATGTGCATCTACAAATAGAGAAAGGCAAGCCTTACTTGTTTAAGAAATCTAACCATTTCTTACCAAGCCAATTCAATGGTGACTTTTTCTGTTGAAAATCGTCTTCTTGTGAATCATCTTGACTCACATCGATGATGGAATCTCCTCTTCCATTCTTGCCAATCTATTTATCCATCTGCTTCATGTGTTGTGGATGGGTGGTTGGATGCAATGTCCAACATTGGTCAATGAGATGACCCCTCTTCTGGCAATGAGTGTAAATATTTTGCATCTTCTTTTCAAGTTGCCTTTGCTTGGAAAGTTTCCTGAATGTGGTCAATCTTTTCCAACATCTTGAAACATGATGGTTATCTAAACCACAATATGTACATGGAATTTTTCTCCCATTTTTACATGAAAATTTACCATGCTCAACATAATCAAAAGCAACTGAATTATAGGCAGAAATATACCTTGAACATTCACCTTTATCGCCTTCTTGAGGAGGTGAAATTGAAGAGTTACTAGCTCTCCTTTGAAGACCAACAACAATGTTATTGTCCTCGTGGTTGTCACAACTCTCTTGTTTCACACATTCACATTCATCTTGAACACACACTCTACATGTTTGAGGGATTGAACTTGCAACAAAAGTTGTTCTTGGAACTATTTCCCTTGTCTCCTCAACTTTGGAATATGCAGAAGTATACCTTGAACATCCACCTTTATCGCCTTCTTGAGGAGGTGAATTTTAAGAGTTACTAGCTCTCTTTTGAAGACCAACAACAATGTTCTTGTCCTCATGGTTGTCACAACTCTCTTGTTTCACACATTTGCATTCATTTTGAGCACACACTTTGCATGCTTGAGGGATTGAACTTGCAACAAAAGTTGTTCTTGGAATTGTTTCCCTTGTCTCCTCAACTTTGGAATATGCAGAAGTATACCTTGAACATTCACCTTTATCGTCTTCTTGAGGAGGTGAATTTAAAGAGTTACCAGCTCTCTTTTGAAGACCAACAACAATGTTCTTGTCCTCATGGTTGTCACAACTCTCTTGTTTCACATATTTGCATTCACTTTGAGCACACACTTTGCATGCTTGAGGGATTGAACTTGCAACAAAAGTTGTTCTTGGAATTGTTTCCCTTGTCTCCTCAACTTTGGAATATGCTCCATCTTTCTGTTCATATCTAAGACCCCAATGCTTGGGCCTCTCCTCAATAGAAATGGGCTCAACAATGCCTTGTGCATGTTTGCCTAACCCTCTACCTTCATAGCCCATTTTTAACAATAACTTGGACCCTATTCCTCTAGCATGATTTTCAAAAACACCAAAGCATTCAACTTGAGAGGAATTTGAAGAAAAACCAACATTACATACCTCATGTTCATGCATGTACTTGATAAGGGTTTCCTTTGCCTCATGGATCTGAGTCTCCATCTCATGCAACTTTTCAAGAAGCTAGTGCTTCTCCTCCTTCATGGCCATCAACTGCTCTTGAAGGACAGTGCTCTCCTTCCTATCTTCCCACATCTCTTGCACCATATTTCTCATGGTTACAAACTCCTTCAACATCTCTTTGTCAAAGAACTTGGCGAATGAAGATGTATCAGAACTCTCATTGTTTGAAGCTTCCTCCATCCTTGCAAGGTATCAAACTTCAACACAAAACTTGCACAATAATACCAACAACTAAATCTCTAGCTATCAATGGCAATCACATGAGCAAAACTATGCTTTGATACCACCTGATCTGAAAATAGGGGGCTGACTTGTTTTGCTATGCAAGCACCCTCTACTCCATTAAAATAAACTTCAGGACCTTGCTCAATGTCTTAGTTTTGCAAGAGGATTTATGTGTCAAGTTTAGGCTTCTTTTAGGTGTTTATGTGTGAGGTTTTTGAAAGGTTGAATATGTTGTTTTAAAGAATACAACATCAAGCATAAATTGCATCAAATAACAACCAACAAACTCACAACAATAACAACATGATAAAGGAGTTCACCCCCAACTGGGCTACATCTCCTTGAGCCTCCATCAATGGACTAGGCTCTCTGGGATTAGTTTGTCTAAATTCTTTTGCAAGTTGCTGCTCAACTCCAATGGATTTACTGACTGTACCATTGGGTTCAGAATACATAAAAACCCCAAAACTGACTATTAAATCTCTGAAAATAAACCATGGCTCATCTGGGCATGACCTCTTCTACTGGTGGCCTTGAGCTTCCCTAAGCTTCCTTGTGGCCAAAACACATGTAAAAGTCCTCAAATGCCTTTGCAACATGTTC
This sequence comes from Picea engelmannii, assembly GCA_009831015.1. Taxonomy (NCBI): domain Eukaryota; kingdom Viridiplantae; phylum Streptophyta; class Pinopsida; order Pinales; family Pinaceae; genus Picea; species Picea engelmannii. The sequence continues at coordinate 310,548 of ML792547.1, forward strand.
CAATGAGTTCATAGCATATCAATTAGTCACGAATGACTATCCAGTCACTGAAAATGGACTTTGGCTCCCCTGGGCATGACCTACTTCATTGGCGGCCCTGGGCTCCTTGGAGCTCTCTGAAACTTCCCTATAGAAAAACCTACAATATAAGTCTCCAAATTCCTTTGAAACCTGTACCAATGGATTCAGAACATCCAAAAACCCCTAGTTGGGCTTTTTCAACACCTGGTTTGGCCAAGAAATGAAGAAGATAGACCTCCTGCAAATTTTCTCCTTCAAGCTTATTGTCTCTGGTTCGCCAATTCGCACCTCCTGTGTGAGTAACCTGGCTTCTGGGCGTTTTTCCCGTGCCTAAACCCAAAATGCACGCCATCTCCACAAAACACATGAATTTATCACACGGTTAGAGGACTTAGCACCCAAACCAGCGGAGGTGTTGGATGCGTGGTTGCCATGTGGCCACGTCTCGCACCAAAACTAGGCGCCCGTTACAATGGTCCTGGAGGTGACAAATGTTGGGCGCATGGTTAGGCGTTTGAAATTTTTTTTAGAACCCTGCGCTACTCTGTATGGCAGGGTCATATGGTTGAGCGCATATGAACAGGGGTTGGGGCTAAGCCCCAACCCGGACCCCGCGCCAAAACATATAATAACTCAACTTTAAATGTATTTGGAAATGATATATGTTAAGTATTATTGTGCGGGCACACTGGTAGCCAGCCTTTGCCGAAACTCTCCAAGTGTGCGGGAGGTCTGGGGTTTGATCCCCATAGACTCCACAAAATTTTACCATACAACAAGGTGCCACGTGGCACCACCCAATTTGTCAAAAGAATGCCACGTGTCAAAAAATCATTCGCCCACATCTGCCACTCGACTGTCGACTCAACACTTGTCACGTCAACATCTGCCAACTCAGTGCTCCTGCACATGTGGGTCCATACCCTGCCACGTTACCCTGTACGGATTGTACAATCAACAAAATTTGGCCTATTTGGCAAAATGAACAGAACGCGATATCTCATTCATCCAATGTTTGCTTGAACCTATTCGAGTTGCGTTAGGTTGGTGAGGACGAGACCTATGCACCTGTTCGTTTTGAAGCGATTCCGAGCACTTTGATTTTTGGGCTAAATTTTGACCCTTGGTCTAGATTCTAATCAATTACTCCCTTGTTTTCATTGGACTAGGTGCAGGCAGAAGGTTATGGAATGGGTGCAAAGGAGTGGGTGGACTTTTACGACATTGTTCCAAAGGTATGTGATCTTGTATCGAAGTTGGGAGGTATAGGGTTTATTGGCAAGATACTTGACCAAAACCTCTAGCAAGGTGGGCCTCTAACAAACCCCAGGTCAGTCCTAGCAAAGAGAAAATGAAAGGTGGTGAGAAGTCGTGATTGAGGGGTCTCTTTGGTGGTTCGAGAGGACCTTCATGTGGATCAAATTATGGATTTGTCAGGCAAGACTCTGGTAGGTAAATTCATCAGTAGGAGGATTGGCACGGAGCAACTTCATAGATGGGTAAATGAGGTTTGGTATCATGTTCTTGGATATGGGCCAACCTATCACATTTTATCCAAGGGTTGGTTAGGGTTCATTTTTTGCTTTGGTGAGGATGTTAATGTTATTTTGAAGGGGTCATGGTTACTAGATGGTGCATTGCTATCCTTGAAACCTTGGACTCCTTTGTTCAACCCTAAAAATGATTTCAACATAAGTACCCTAGTTTGGGTAAAATTGCCTAACTTGTCGATGGAGTTCTAGTCTGAGCCAACGGTTCATGCTATTGGGGATTTGTTGGGAAAAATAATTATGGTGGATGACAATTTTTGACATCTATGTCTTGTTTTGTAGTTAGGGTTTTGGTGGAGATTGATATGAGTAAAGGCCTTTTTGAATCCCTGGATATGGTCTGGGAAAGGAAGAGACACCCATATTTTGGACTACTTGAACATTTTGTTTCGATGTGCACGGTGTCATGAGTTTGGTCATGTGTTTGAAGATTGTGAGAAGTAACTGATCAGAAAGATTTGGAGGAGGAAGGTTGAGACTGCAAGTGAATTGAGGGGCGTAGCACCCACAGTATCAACTCCCATTTCGTCGTTGAGAAGGTACGAAGTTGATTCCAATATTGGGTCTCTTTGAGAAGGTCGAAGGGGATCATGCAAAGGTCCCTCCTTCAGCACCAGGGGACATTATGATAGGGGATCTGTCAATTCCACATATTAAAGGTTTGAGGCCCAGTTTTTGTCAGACTCTTAGTAGAGAGGAGGTGTTGTCGGCAGTCGGTGCATACATCCCTTCTTCAATCGACTAAAGGCCCTATGTTGGAGTCCTACCCTAACCCCCTTACTTAGATACTTTATCGATGTATGAGGCCACCTTCCTTGAATAAGGCCCATTGAATAGTTAGTTAATAGGAAATCATTGTAATAAAGGGTCCCTTTTAGTAATAAGGCCCAAATTAGTTGGTCGGACCTCATTATAAGGGGGGCATAGGTAGTTAAGATTATCTATGGATAGTTATATATTGAGTAGAAGGTTATGTATTGTTTTGTCCATAATTGTTACTGTATTTGGAGCATTTCACTTGGAGGTTGCCTTTTTGAAGAGGCAAGTGAACATGGCTCTCTCTTTTCTCTCATGTTCTTTGGTTTTGTACTACATTTTATGTGATTGCTCTAAATTTTTGGGGTTAAGTACACTACAAGTGGTATCAGAGCTCTTTCTTAGGCCTGGAGTGGGAGAAGTTTTTTTCTTTCTACAATTTTTTGACAAGAAAAAGAGGATGACAGTATTGAAGCCAATCTCTAAAACTTTTTGTGCATAATTTGAAGGAACCATCCATATATCTAAATTACTCTAAGAAAAAATGCTCAATTTTAAAAATAAAAAAATCGTCCAAAAAGGAGTCTGGCAAGTGGAGATATCATTGATTTAAAATTTGCAACTTTTTAGGGTTTTTTTTCTATGATGACCGCGAATTTCACAGATCGGATATATTTTGACAAAGTACACAGATTTTAGTGAAACCATTGCTATTAGATCCAAAAAAAACATGACATTTCATAATTGGGGTCAGAATAGCCAAACAGATAAGTGTAACTAAAGTTGTGATCATTTTACATTTTCAGCCTCCAACCCTACCTTGCACAAGTTATTTTATGGTGATTTTTAAGAGCTTTTTTGGGAGGTTAACAAGCTCATATTTTTTTTATTTTTTTTAGAGATGTGTTCTGATGTCTTTAAATAACACAATGATCTATCATTCAGCGAGTGAAACTGTAGTAGGGAAAGAATACACAAAATAAATACAAGTGAAATCATATTGTTGGAAACCCTTGTAACCCCTGTCGGTACTCCTTCAAGTAATATTGCATCAAACAATACTTGTATACATAATCTCACTTCTATGTACCCTCGGGTATATAGGAATTCCCCTAGGTACACATGAAACTAGCCTTGGATAAACCAATTAGTTGTCTTGTATCTACAATACACCAAGAACAACACTCGAGGATATCACCCTCTACTACCTAGGTAGTCAAGTAGTATTGTCAAGGGCACGCTTGAACCTCTTTAGTTAGTGACGTGAGATATTGGACCAAGTACTACTATTGGACCCCGTACATATATCAAAGAGTTATAGCACCTAACACTCCCTTGTCCTCGAGACCTAATAACCTGTCTTAGTGAGCTCACCCATGAAGGGTACTTACAAACCCCCACATACTTCTCTAGACAACATAAACACCTACTCTACTACAATTAGGTTGGATTGTGTGCACGAGCAACTTAAGAAAATTTAGGATGACATAAGTGGGTTCAATGAGACGTTGGATAAGAAGTTGGAAAAGAAGCTCAACAACTTCCAAAAGACATTTATGGAGAAGTTGACAGATATGGAAACATGGGGCATGCCAAAAGAAAACATTTGGAGTCCACATCACGTTGAGCCACACCAGGAAGAAACTTCTCACTATGGACTATTTGACCACCCACAACCCTCATCGGGTCCGCACAATAATAAATCAATGGATAATAACATATGGCATCATTCTCCTAAAGTGGACCTAAAAAAGTTTGATGGTTCTGACCCATCTGGATGGGTCACCCAAATGGAACATTACTTCTCCCTCCAGGGCATTACTGATGATATAATGAAACTCAAGGTCAGAATGGCATAAAAAAGCATGTGCATGATATATCACTTGGAGTCAATTTGTTAAAGCTATATATGCATGTTCCGAGAAAGATATTCACTATTTAGGGCGACTTACCGAGTTACGCCAAACAGGCTCAATCACAAACTTTATGGCATCCTTTGAGCAATTAGTTATCCGTACAAAGAACTTAACATATTATTTTCATAAAGAGTGTTTCATTAGTGGCCTCAAGGAGAATATTTGAGCATAAGTTAGAATGCAACGTCCTGCTACATGGTTGGAAGTGACATAAAGGGCCCTAGAAGTAGAGATGGTGATCAATACACAAACAAACAAAAACAACCTTCATTCCCCACACTCGCCCTCCCCGAGGTACTTACCCAAGAACAAATCCTTCTCATCCCTTGAAAGTACAAAGGTTGTCTCCTGCAGAAATGGCAGATAGCCAAAGACGAGTACTATGTTATAATTGCGATGAAAAATATGCTCCAGGTCATCGGTGTAAAGAACATAAATTGTTCCAAATTGATATGACCACTCACACCCCGACCGAAGACATAAGTATCAAACAGACACCAGAGTTACAAGTTGAAGATGCCAACACTCAAACTTAGGTGGATATCGAACCTCCATTCTCTCATGAAGAACCACTTAGCTACCTACATGCATTATCAGGGATTTCAACTCCACAAACCTTGAAACTCATGAGTTACATCGAGCACCGAAAGGTCATAGTCCTAGTTGACAGTGGAAGTACTCACAATTTCATTCAAAAAATAATGGCAGAAGAAACCCATTGTTTTGTACACTCAGTGCACAACTTTCAAATCATGATCACTAATGGAGGTATGACAAAATGTGGGGGAAGATGTGAAAATGTTAGACACCAAATGGGAGACTATTAGCTCAAAACCCATCTATTTTCCATTGATATGGGTGGGTGTGATATAGTATTGGGGGCATAATGGCTACCTATGTTGGGACCAATCATCGTGGATTTCAAAGAAATCTACATGAGTTTTACTAAAAGGGGTCACGTGCACACCCTTCAAGGGTTTTAGGCAGGCTCTCCTAAAAGAGTCATCTCTCATCATATAGAGAAGTTATTAAAGAAGGGCCACTTTAGCATTGTTTCCCAATTTGATGTCATACAAGTTATGGATAATCTGATCCAGGTGGATATCAGTGGCCACCCACCTTCTCCAACTGACTCAAAACAGTTTTCTGGCAATTTTGATAATTTACTATTTTTAGCAGTTTTTCGGAGTCTGAACTTCTGGAGTCGTTTTAAGGCCCTAAACGACGTTTTTTGAGAAAATGGGGAGCAACATGGATCATCGATCAATGTTTTTCACCCAAAAGTTGTAGCTCTCGGATAGATCTTTCCAATAAGCTATCGAGTGCCCCAAACAGAGATCGTATGCAAACGTTACGCCCCTGGGAAGTTGATGTATCAACTACCCCCATCGGGGCCCGCAAACCTTTTGGATTTTCATCATCCGGGGTCAGGGTTTTGAATTTTACTTATGTTAAAAAGGCCCTTAGAGCCTCATTGTAATCTTCATCTTCCCTCAAAAGCGAGTAGCCGTCACATCTCTTCTCAAAGATAAGTTGCCACCATTCTAGCGAGTCTTTCACTCTGTATTTTACAGTCTCTGTACATTTATTTCAATAATAGAAATCGTGTATTACTGTATATCTGTGACTCTTGTTATTTTCGCTATATCTCTGTTATATTGTTGTCTCTCTTGCAATATCTCTAAATATTTATGTGTTATATCTCCACTCTCATTTCGTGTCGAAAATAATCTGAATTAGTGATATCAGAGCAGACTGCTTTTGATCGTTTTCAGTGCATGTCCTTGACGAGGTCTGAGTATAGCAAGTTGGGTCTCGAGTTTGTCTCTCTTGAGGACAATCGCTCTCGCACACCCAAGAAACCCTCAATGGCGGAAGAAAATAAAAATGACGGAGCAGACGATTCTATCAGTCTGTTGCTTGAGCAAGCTCTCACACGACAAAGGGATGAAATGATGGAGAATTTTTCCCACATCCTGCAACACCTACCGATAGCAACAGGCGCATCTTCATCAAACAACCACTTTGGAAGCACCTCTCCTTTCAAGGTACAGGTTAATTTTGATATTCCCATATTTGAAGGTCAAATAGATGCAGATGCCCTAGACAAATGGTTAAATCTGTTATAAGTTTATTTCTTTGTTCATAATTTTTCCGACAGGGAAAATATCACCTTCGCACTCCTTAAAGCTCTCCCCCATGTCAAACATTGGTGGGAAAATTACTGGGAGCAAAGCTCCATAAAGGAATCTGGAATATATGGGGCCGAGCCCACTTGGGTTTTTTTTGTGTATGCGGTAAAGGAACAATACTACCTTGTTGGCAACTATGAGGACCAATACATGAGATGGACCACACTGCGGTAAGAGAGGGGCCAAGCAGTTCTAGAGTTCACCAATACATTCCATACCTTGCGCACCAAGCTGGGTATCAAGGACTCTGAACGACATTTGGTTCTAAAATACCGCGAGGCTCTACACAGATACATCCAAACTGAAATGGATTTTCTGGACATCTCATCACTCGGTTCTGCTTATCAATATGTTGTTAAAATCGAGCAGAAATTTAAGCACCAAAATAAACGAGAGTTCGGGTCTGCAAATCCGCAACAACCAAAGTATGACAAATACGACCCTAACAAACAGTCTCCCGAAAACCAATCCAAGCCACAGGAAAAGAAGGGTCACGGGAAGACAAAGAAAGACACCGAAAAATGGTGTGATTTCCACAAAATCCCCTGGCACAACACCAATGAATGTCGCTCAAAACTATCATTGGTGGTCGAGATCAAAGACAAGGAGCCAAACCCTGATTCAGAATCTGATTCTGAAAATACTGGTAAAAGACAAATCATAGACGCAAACCCCACTGCTATTGTCGCGACCACAACAATTCAACTAGAAGAACCAACAGATCCAGAAGAGGGGGAGCGCCTTTTTCATTCACAGATGTGGGTGGAGGGGACCCCGCTGCATTTTATTGTTGATAGCGGAAGCCAGAAGAACCTCATCTCAACATAGGTCATCAAACAATTGGGATTGTCGACAACACCACATCCGCAACCATACAACAGTGGGTGGCTTCGCCAAGGACGAGATCTTCGTGTCAACTAACATTGTCGATTGTCATATGGCATCCAACCCTTTAGGGATGAGGTATTATGTGATGTTGCCCCACTGGATGTATGTGATGTTCTCTTGGGCCAACCATATATGTGGAAGCGCCATGCTATTTATGAGTCTCGACCCCGCAGTGCCATTGTTTCTCTGGGGGGTCATCTCTACATAATACCAGAGGTAGTTCCGACTATTGTTCCACCTAAATAGTGTCGCAAGGTAGTATCTCATACTGCAAAATTCATCTTCTTTACAATTTGTTCAAAGGGGGAACAAAAGGACACTGCAACCGCTACAGCCTCGCCCCAAGCACCTTCTATCCAACAGAAGCAGGTCGACAAGGTTGCAGCAAAGTGCAAAGATTCCTTCTACACATAGTCATCTCATGTAGCCAGACTGGTTAAAAAGGTCCAACCCTTCCAGCCATAGGTTCGTGACAACCTTCAACAAACCAAGCAACTCGACATCTCCAACAAGGCAAGCAGCTCACCAAGATTCAAATTCAGCAATCACTTTCGCCTCTCCCCCGGGAACTCAACGCAATGGAGACCATTGCTTCCTAAGGAGGGAGGATTGATCCAGGTGGATATCGGTGGCCACCCACCTTCTCCAACTGGCTCAAAATAGTTTTCTGGAAATTTTGCTAATTTACTATTTTTAGCAGTTTTTCGGGTCCTGAACTTCTGGAGCCGTTTTGAGGCCCTAAACGATGTTTTTTGACAAAATGTTGAGCAACATGGTTCATAGATCGATGTTTCTCACCCAAAAGTTGTAGTCCTCAGATAGATATTTCCAACGAGCTATCGAGTGCCCCAAACGAAGATCGTATGCAAATGTTACGCCCCTGGGAAGTTGATGTATCAACTACCCCCATCGGGGCCCACAAACCTTTTGGCTTTTCATCTTATGGGGTTAGGGTTTTGAATTTTACTTATGTTAAAAAGGCCCTTAGAGCCTCATTGTAATCTTCATCTTCCCACGGATGCGAGTATCCGTCACATCTTTTCTCAGAGATAAGCTGCCACCATTATAGCAAGTCTTTCACTTTGTATTTTACAGTCTCTATACATTTATTTCATTAATAGAAATCATGTATTACTATATATCTATGACTCTTGTTATTTCCGCTATATCTCTATTATATTGTTGTCTCTCTTGCAATATCTCTAAATATTTTTGTGTTATATCTCCGCTCTCATTTCGTGCCGAAAATAATCTGGATCATAACCCAACATAAGAAATCCACCCAAACTTGCAACTAGTCCTTGACAAACATCATCGAGTGTTCAAGACACCAAAGGGTTCACCCCCTTGTCGAGTAAAGCATGACCATAGAATTCCCCTTATTCCTTGGAGTCAACCACCAAATGTACATCATTATCACCACCCTTCTGCAAAAAAGAATGAAATAGAAAAGACTATTCATGAGCTATTGGAGGTGGGGGTCATACGTCCTAGTACAAGATCTTTATCATCACCAATAGTCATGGTATTAAAGAAGGAAGGCACTTGGTGCATGTGTCTTGATTTTCAGTCTCTTAATAAGTTGACAATCAAGGATAAGTTTCCCATCCCCATTGTTGATGATCTCCTTTATAAACTCCATGGAGCAAATATTTTCACTAAGCTTGATCTACGTTCAAGATACCACCAAATCAGGATGAAAGAGACAAATAGACTTCAGAACACACAAAGGTCATTGTGAGTTTCTAGTGATGCCTTTCAGCCTTTATAATGCTCCACCCACTTTCCAAATTCTCATAAACAAGGTTTTCAAACCCTTCCTACACAATTTTGTGCTAGTATTCTTCGAGGATATCTTGATATACAGTAAAGCATGGGAATCACACATAGATCATGTTGATAAGTCCTTGAAACTCTCGAGAGACAACCAATTATTTGTGAAGTGCTCCAAATGTGCTTTTTGGGCTCATGAGGCTAAATATTTGGGTTACATTATAAGTCAGGAGGGTGTATGAGTTGATCCCAAGAAAGTGGCAGTTATGCAAGATTTGCCCCGTCCCAAAAAACTGAAGAGCTTGAGGGGATTCTTGGGACTTACAGGCTACTATAGGAAATTTGTGAAAAATTATGGCAAAATTGCAACTCCCCTAACTTCACTCCTTAAAAAGAATGCCTTTATTTTGAGTGAGGTAGCAACACGGGTCTTCGTTGCTTTAAAGGATGCCAAGTGCACTACTTCAGTATTATCAATACCTGACTTTAATAGGACTTTTGTCTTGGAATGTGATGCTTCAAGGAGAGGTCTTGCAACAATATTAATGCAATAAGGATGCCCCTTGACATTCACTAGTAAGCAATTGTGTGACCCTAATTTGGGAAAACCCACATATGAGAAGGAAATGATGGCTATACTTCATGTAGTGGAGACTTGGCACCCATATCTCATAGGGAGGCGTTTTCAGATCAAGACTAACCATCATAGTTTGAAGTACTTGCATGAACAACATTTTTCTTCACCGGAGCAACATAAACGGGTCACCAAGATGTTAGGGTATGATTATGAGCTCATGTATAAGAAGGGTAAAGAGAATGTCGTGGTTGATGATTTATCCAGACAATTCGAGGAGGATGGGTCACTCTTTACCTTAACATTACCGAGTCCAAGATGGCTCAAGGAGGCCTGCAAGGAATGGCTACCAAATGTTACTTTAAGGAAACTCATCCAATGGCTTCAAGTGGATCCTAACCCACCTAAACATTATACATGGAAACAAGATACATCGCAGTATAAAGGGAACATTGTTCTAGCAAAGGATTCGACCCTAAAATAAGAAGTCTTAAAGGAGCTACATTCATCATCGATATTCGATCACTCTAGCTTTCATAAAAGCTATGAAAGAAATAAGCATTTGTTCCTCTAGAATGACATGAAAATAGATATCTAAGACTTCGTAGCATCCTATGACACTTGCCAAAGAAACAAGAGAGAGACAATGAAGATACTAGGGGCATTGCAACCATTACTATTGGGTCCTCAAAATTCACTTTTTTTGTCACTTTTCTTGCCACAAAACCTTCCTCCATAACCTCAGATTATATCATATTCCACCCTTTTTGCCATGATATCATTGCATAGCTACATAATCGGTGCTTGGAAGATCACTTGAGGTAAAATGTTCATCCTTAAGCATAATTTCATTCTCCTTGTGCAATCTAGCTTAATAGTTATTATTATATCAGTTGCTATGGAATCTTTGATTTTGGAGCTACTGAAATTGATATTTGTTAGCTACTAAAGATTGTTTATGTAGCAGAGTTGGTGTTTCATAAGGTTTGGCGTGCACCATGATCAAACCCCGACTATAGAGAGATGATAAATCAACCCCTCCAACTCATCCACCTATCACATTCTATTGAAGACCCTACAAATCAGTGTACTAGGAAAGTCAAAGCTCCAGTTAATGTGTACATGTGGCAAAAGTATGGAAGTCCAGTTCCAACGGATCGGTCCATGAGAAGAATGAGATCGCATTTGAGAAAAATGTGTCTCGTCATGAATTTCTCAACTACGTGGATAACCCGAGAAGATTCTACACGTCCACAACATACATCATATCCAATCTCTCTTGATCGCATGTGTAATAAGTTAAATATCAGTTGTGAAAGAATCAAGTCATGTGGATCTGACCGATCTCATCTAATTGTAGAAACATATCACATTAGACTTAGATGACCATATTTTTTTGCTTAATGTTGATGAATTGTAATCAAATTGCCAAGTAATACAAAGAAGTCAATTCATATATCTATGAGTTAAATCGATGTGTTGAGTTTGTCATTTTCTAAGTCGTATACGAGTTTCTTCAAGTAGTGTTCTTTGAATCGGAAGGCCCCCTCAAGGACGATTTCACGACTCCTTTACATTTCTTGTTGAGAGCTTTACATTTAAGTTCTGTGGTTTGTTTACATTTCAAGTCGTGTGATTCATTTATAAGATTTCTCGCTGCATGATTTACAATTCAATTGCTTTCATTTTCTACAGTTAATGTATTTATGTTCTATTGCACAAGTTAGACTGGTACACAGAGAGTAGTAGTTGAATAATTAATTGTTCTTTCGAATCCAGTAAATTGCAATATTGTGATTAACAATTCAATAGATTGCTAATCTGAGATAATCAGAACCCTTCCTGTGTTTAGGTTTTAAATAAGTTATTTCATGCATCTTAATTTGCATACTCTGTTTTTCTGCAGCCAACAAAAACTCTGCTTTTGTAGCAACAAAAAGCAATTATATTTCTGCAACAACAACTATTTAGGTTAGGACTAATGCCTACATATATGTTGCCTTGTACTTCACCATTGTATGATCCCTTGGTCGATAATTTAATGGAACTGAGTTCAACCAATTGCACTAACTGACATTTTTGTCACCATTGTCAGGGAAGTACAAAAAGGGATTAATTTTCCTTTTTCTTTAAATCAAGACAAGCAGGATGCATGAATAGATGTAGGGATAACATAGGTAGATTCATTAGCAGTATAAGTAAACTAAACACCACTTCACGCACTCCATCATGTGGTATTGTAAGAGCCACACCATCATCTAATCCTTCTGCAGGTAGAACTACAAGAGGAAGAAGAACATGAATAATTGTGATTGCACGAGCAAAAGGCAAAGGAAAAGTTGGAGAAGACAGTTCTAAAATAGTAAAGATTCCATCAAGCTCACAATAAGTTGTCATACTTCCAGCTAAACCTCAAGAAGAAAAAATACTCAGTGGTCAGCCTCATATTGTATTTCCATAAAATCCCATTGAAGAACCATAACTCTCTGCACCTTCAAAGGATTATGTACATCTTGAAGACTACAATATGTCTAGAGTGTACATTAAATGAGAAGAAGAAAGAGGATTTGGAGGTGGAGAAGAGCATGAACGTGAAGAAAGACAAGAAGGAACAAGTACATCAATTATTGAGAATGAATTTGAAATTCTAATCTTAGATCCAATAATTGCAGTCCAAATGAAGAACATATCGCCTTCAACACTACCCAACTTTCATGGTATGATAATCAAAGACCCAAAAACTTTCCTTTTTGAATTTGATGTGTTATGTCACAACTGTGATTATTCTCCTAACGCTAAAAAATTGAAGTTGTTTCCAACTACACTCAAGGATGTTGCATTACATTGGTTTATGGGCTTGGGAAGAAATGCAATAAAAACATGGGATGAAACAAGGAAAACATTCCTTGAAAAATACAATGATTATTGTACAAATCGAGGAATGAGAGAGGAGATGTTTAAGATGCCACAGAAAGAAGAAGAGAGCCTTGAAGATTATTTAGAAAGATTTCATTATATTGTTAAAAGAGCAAAACAAAATAATTTAAATTTGGATACTTTGAAAGTCATTTTACTTAGGGGAATTAGAGATTAATGGATTGATGTATTGAATTTAATGGGTTAATGAGATATTTCTCACCCAACCTATCCCAAAATTTGTGACTTATGCAAGCACATTTCTCGAGGAAATTCCAAATATGGTAAGGGACCTAGAGATATATCTCTAGGGTCAACAAATCAACCACTGATGGGGTGAGTAGAGCAGATATTGGTAATTTATTGGACAAATTTAAAATAGACATTATCAGTACTCTTGGTTCTCAATTAGAGATATTAAAAATTAAGAAGAAGAAAGAGTTAGAGGATGCATCATTAACTATTTTTTGTCCAAAATGTAGAAGTAGGCACCCTTTAAAAGAATGCCCTTTAGATAACATTCATCTTTGTGGTATATGTGCAGATAATCGTGCTATAGAAAACTGCCCATCTCTACCAGGACTCAAAGCAGCCTACCAAGAAACTCAAGGAGATATATAACAATTATGTTTTGTTGCACAAAAGAGACCTTAGGAACCTAGGAATCAAGGTATATCTCAAGACCCCTCTCAACAATTTAATCCTTATTTTTCTCAATAATACCCCCATCAAAATTGGACCAAACCTATGCCTTGGCAAACATGGGAATCACAAAAATTACAAAACCAACCTTGGCAACAAGGTTGACGAGGATCTGCCTATGGAACCATGCCTACCTAGCCTTATCCCATGCAGTAGAAATACACACAATACCCTACACAAAACTAGTATGCCCCACAAGCTCAACAACCATATTCAAATCAACCACAATAACCACAAATTTCACAACCACCATAGCTTCAATTACCATCAACCCAACCTCCAAGACCAACCCAACTACCTATACAACTCGTTGCTAACCCCAATAATAAAGTAACACAACCCGCTTACAATGTTGAGGTACATAATTCTCCCACTTATATGATTACTTCTCTTGGTATAAATGATATTGATCTTAGATCATGAAAAGTACTTCATCAAGATGCACTTATTATTGTTGAAGAACCTATAGAGGAGGAAACCCCTAATCAAATAAACAACAATGATAGTACCAATCCAATAAATCAAACTTCTTCATCTACAATAATTCAAAATCAACAATCTAGTTCTCCACCTTTCCCATAAAGGTTGGCATTAGAAAAGCAAATCATTAAACCAAGATATGATTTATTAGATGAGTTAAATAATGTTTGTATAAAAAAATCAGCTATTGCAAGCAATCAAAGACATTCCAATTTATGCGAAGACAACAAGGGAATTATGTATCAAGAAATCATGAAGGAAAAAGAAAGACCCACATAAAGTGCAAGTAATTGTTAAACTGGCAAATCTTATGTCGGGTAAAATCTATATGCAAAAATATGTTTATCCTGGTAGTCCCATTGTAAAAATACACATCTATAATGTTACAATCACAAACACATTAATAGATCTAGGAGCAACAATAAATGCAATGACAAAAGATACCATGGATAAATTACAATTGTCTAATCTCTGTAATACACCCACAATTTTACAATTAGTTGATAGATCAACAATAAAACCAGAAGGTGTATTGTATTGGAGGATATAATAGTCTCCTTAGATTCTTTGGAGTACCCTGTAGATTTCATGGTTTTACAACCAAAAACTAACTTAGGGGGGCACCCATTAGTCTTAAGGAGGCCTTGGTTAGCTATAGTTGATGCTTTCATTAGCTGTAGATCAGGGGACATGACAATTGCACATGCGGATTCGGTAAAGAAATTTAATCTATATCCACCAGCTAAAGCTATAACTGAATCTAAATTTATACAATGCTTTCAATATACAAATGACAATGAGGAAGTAGTACAACCTATTTTAAGTATTGATCAAATTGTGAATTTTAAGAATGATATCTAGGAAAATCAAATCATCAATCTTATTGATAATTATGATTTTACTTAATATCATGGGGGGGAATATACTTTTGATCAAGGATGCATTTTGGATAAGGATTTTCAAGAAAGTTGTACTATGGATACTTTATCAACAATCTCAGAATCAACGTCTTCCGGTGCATCCACATCAGGATCAAGTAATGAAGCTATTGAAAATTTTCAAGGAAAAACTTTAAATATCAATTCTAAACTTGAAGAAATTCAAAAAGAGCAATTAATCATGACATTACAAAAACATTTTGGGGCATTCGCATGGGAATACACTGATATGCATGGAATCTACCCCAATACATGTATTCATCATATTTACATAGAAGATAATTCCAAGCCTGTCAGGCAGCCCCAACGACCAATGAATCCACTTTTGAAAGAAATTGTGAAAGATGAGTTGCAAAAATTACTCAATGTTAATTTTACATATCCAATTTCTGACAGCCAATGGGTATCCCCATTAGTTATTGTTCCTAAGAAAAATGGCAAATGGTGTGTTTGTGTAGACTATAGGGAATTGAATAAAGCAACTTTGAAAGATCACGTTCCTCTACCTTTTATAGATCATGTCTTAGATACATTGGCAAGTAAAAAATACTTTTCCTTTTTGGATGGATTTACTGGTTATAACCAAATACAAATAGTTCCAGAGGATCATGACAAAACAACATTCACATGTACTTCTTTTTGGTTTGAGTATTGCACCTGCAACTTTCCAACGTGTTGTACTAGGTATATTTTCTAACCTTATCCATGATTGTGTAGAAGTGTATATGGACGATTTCATTGTTATGGAAATACTTTCAAAGAAGTATTGGAAAATTTAGAAAAAGTTTTAATTAGATGTCAGAAAACTAATTTGGCATTAAGTCGCGAGAAATGTTACATGTTACTAACCGAAGGAATTGTTTTGGGACACTGTGTGTCTTCTACAGGTATAAAAGTGGATCCAACAAGGATAGAAGTCATTTCCAATCCCCCAGTACCCAAAAATAAAAAAAGATGTTAGAAGTTTCCTAGGCTATGTTGGTTACTATAGACAATTCTTTGAAACTTTTACAAAGATTGCATCTCCATTATTCAAACTTCTTACTAAAGATAATGAATTTTTCTAGAACATTCCATGTCAAACTGCTTTTGAAACTCCGAACAAAAAACTTTTTGTAGCCCTTATTTTAAGAGGACCAAATTGGTCCCTTCCATTCCATATATCTACAAATGCCTTTGACACGACTTTAGGAGCAGTACTAGGTCAAAAGGAAAATCAATTATCTTATGCCTTCTATTTATTGAGTAATAATTTGACACTTCCTGAGTTGAATTATATAGTTACTGAAAAAAAGTTCCTTGTAATAGTTCATGCCATCAATAAATTTAGGAACTACATTACATAATATGAA
>ML792547.1:329589-358012 GCA_009831015.1 Picea engelmannii
CGAAGTACTATGTTCATATTGTAGAAATATGTTACGTGTGAAGGCAGGAATGGCCTGTCTTTTACTATCACCTTCGCTTGTTGATGAATTTTGTCGAAGGGTATAAGCTAGACATGTTGTTCTATTTGTTAAACAGTTTGAAGAAAATGGTTTTGAATATTCAACAAAGCCCTGGAAGTATGGAACAAAGTTTATATCATTATGGGTTAGTTAAAATGCTAGTTTAGTTTAAGCTACAAGAACATAACGATAAATGGTAGGATTTATTGCTACGAAATCGCTTTGACAAAAAGCTTGCTAAAGAAGGAACCTTAAAACCCAAAGGTTCAAAGGGGAAGAACAATGAGTCAAAATATTCAGAGCCGGAAGTAGAGAAGCCAAAGAAGGTCATGGGTTCCAAACTTGCAAAACCAAAAGGTAAAATAGGAGAGAAGATCACAGGTTCTAGTCCTCTTAAATCAAAATACAAAACAAAGGAAAAGGTCATAACTATGAGTTCAACAACAAAGAAACCCCGAGGTTGACCACGAAGAAAAACGATGGATCTCGAAGGGGAGACCAAAGGTGACGACAAAGACTCAAAGTCTCCAAAAATTGGCACAAGGGTTGACGTTGTGCAGAGTAAAAAGAGGAAGATTGTAGCTACTATTGCTCAAGCAACGAGGAGTGCAACAAAGAAGGTATAAACAAAATTGGGAGAAAGCGATAACATTTAGGACCTATCGATGATTGAGTTGGAAGAATTTGATAAGGTGCAGTCGAGTAAGTTTTTAGTTGAAGAAAACCTAGAAGAGACTAGCATGCGACGAAGGACTGGGTCGTCTCTCGCTCTATCAGTGAAACCAGGTAATATAGACTTTGATTCAGCTACAAATTTTTATGAATCCTTTAGTATGGAAGTTGAAAAATTTACAGATGACGAGGACAAGATAGAAAATGTTCTAGATCTTCCTCCTTCCTCATAGAAGAAAAGTGGCAAGGTAAAACAATTAGAAAATAAAATTGAGGAGATGGAAGTTTTGGAAAGTCATGTTAAAGAGGGAAACAATTTTTTGAAAAAGACTATAGCCAAGCTACAGAAAAAGACTGAGCCCTTTGACAATGAAAGGGAAGTACTGATTAAAGAAGCAGAAAATTGGTATGGGATCAGTCAACAAGAAAGACTTCGAATCAAGAGGCTGAAAAATGAAATCAAAATTTGAAAGAAAAAGGAACATGCATCCTTATCAGGGCTACAAGCCTCCGAGAAGTTGTGATAGAGCAGGGGTAAGATACAATTTTGAATTTTTGAAATTTTTGGAGGGATAAGGTATTTTTGTTGCACGAGGACATGTGACACCTTCCATGTGGGGGAGTGTTGGGTCCTCATACTTCACTCTTTTTGTCACTTTTCCTGCCCTAAAACCATCCTCCATAACCTCGAATTATATCATATTCCACCCTTTTTGCCATGATATCGTAACCTAGCTACATAATTAGTGCTTGGAAGATCACTTGAGGTAAAATGTTCATCCTGAAGTATAATTTCATTCTTCTTATGCAATTTAGTTTAATAGTTATTATTATATCAATTGCTGCAAAATATTTGATTATGTAGTTACTGAAATTGATATATGTTAGATACTAAAGATTATTTTCGTAGTAGAGTTGGTGTTTCATAAGGTTGGGTGCACACCAGGATCAAACCTCGACTATAGAGAGATGCCAAGTCAACCCCTCCAGCTCATCCACCTATCAGATTCTATTAAAGACCCTCCAGATAAGTGTACCGGGAAAGTTAAAGCTTCAGTTAGCGTGTACATGTGGTATACGTACGCAAGTCTAGTTCCAACAGAGCGGTCCATTAGAAGAATGAGATCGCATTTGAGAAATTCATGTGTCTCATCATGAATTTCTAAACTACGTGGATAACCCAAGAAGATTCTACACGCCCACGACATACATCATATTTGATCTCTCTTGATTGTATGTGTAATATGTTAAATATCAGTTGTGAAAGATTTGAGTCATGTGGATATGACCGATCTCGTCTTATTGTATAAATATATGACATTAGACTTGGATAAACGATTTTTTTTTGCTTAATTCTAATGAATTATAATCAATTTGCGAAGTAATACATAGAAGTTGATTCTTATATCTCCGAGTTAAATCGATGTGTTGAGTTTATCATTTTCTAAGGCGTATATGAGTTTCTTCAAGTAGTGTTCTTTGAATCAGGAAGGCCCACTAAGGATGAGTTATCTGCTCCTTCACGTTTCCTATTGTGAGCTTTACATTTACAGTTGCGTGGTTTGTTTATATTTCAAGTCGCATGATTCATTTATGAGAGTTTTTCGTTGCGTGATTTACAATTCAATTGTTTTCATTTTCTACAGTTAATGGATTTTTGCTCTATTGCACAGGTTAAAATGATACACAAAGAGTAGTAGTTGAATAATTATTTGTTCTTTTGAATCTAGTAAATTTCAATATTGTGATTAACAATTCAGTAGACTGTTAATATCAGAGAATCAAAATCCTTCATGTGTTTAGGTTTTAAATAAGTTATTTCTCGATGCCACGTCCTTCAATATCTGTATGGTTTTTCGTTATATGAGGTAAAACAAACCTTTTATTTGCAAAAACAAGAAATAAAATTATTTCCTGCATCTTAATTTGCATACTATGTTTTTTTGCAGCTAACAGAAACTCTGTTTCTATATCAACATAAAGCAATTACATTTCTGCAACAATAACCATTTAGGTTAGGAATAGCTTGCATATATGTTGCCTTGTACTTAATCAGTTTACGATCCCTTGGTCGATAATTTAATGTAACAGAGTTCAACCAATTGGACTGAATGACAATTACCATTCCCAACACATATTTGGATAGACGTTTCCATGGATTTTATCATGGGACTCCCAAAAGTAGGCAACAAATTAGTCATCACGGTGGTTGTTGACCGTCTTTCAAAAGATGCTCTTTTTTGTTCCCTAGCTCATCCTTTCACTCCTTCCTCGGTGGCCCAAGCCTTCATGGATCAGATCTTTAAGCTACATGGTATGCTCACTTCCATTGTCTCGAATCTGGACTGCACATTCACAAGCAAATTTTCGCAGGATCTATTTAAACTTCAAGGCACACAACTAAATATGAGCAGTGCATATCATCCTCAAACTAATGGTCAAACATAAGTGGTCAACAAGTGCCTAGAAACCTATTTGAGATGTTTCTCTTCCAAAAAGCCACACCAATGGGCACAATGGCTTCCCTTCGCCGAATGGTGGTACAACACCACTTATCATGGAGCTACTAAAATGACACCATATGAAGATATTTATGGAAAAAAACCCATATTAGTGGCATCATATGTACTAGGCACCTCCAAGATTCATGTAATGGATATAACTCTTCACACCAGAGAAGCCATTATCTGTATCCTCAAGGACAACTTGTTTATGGCGCAAAATAAAATGAAATAACAAGTTGATCAACATATATTTGAACATTGTTTTAACAAGGGGGGTCAAGTGTTTCTTCTCTTGGAACCTTATACACAGACGTCACTCAAAGATAAAATTTCCAAGAAGCTAGCTCCCAAGTTCTATGGTCTCTATCAGATCATACAATGCATTAGTTAGGTCACCTACAAGTTGGCTCTCCCAACCCACACCAAGATTCACCCAGTGTGTCATGTGTCTTGTTTGAATAAAGTTATGGGATCAAATTGCAAAGTGCAGACCAACTTGCCAGAACTTGATGAAGAAGGTACCATTTGGCTCCAAACAGAAGCAACATTGGATACCAGAGAGTGTCAGTTGCACTAGCACACAATCAAGGAATATTGATCGAATGGAAAGATATGCAACTTGAATATGCCACATGGGAACCATCAACGATTCTACAACAATTTCCTCTCCTTCAGCCTTGAGGACAACACTGCTTTTGAAGGGGGAGGGCATGTTAGGGTCCTACTCTAACCCCTCAGATATTTTATTAATGTATGAGGCCACCCTCCTTGAATAAGGTGTCAATTTTTAAGCATGTAATTTCAGATCTCAAAATTACTTCTAAGTGAGCCAAATAGTAAACCTTATGGCCGTTATCAATGAATAATTCTACACTGAAATTATGATAGAAAATTACAGCAGCAGAAACATAAATATCAGAGAGAAATCATCCATACACATGAGACACATTTATTGTTCTATAAACTTTCCAAGTTCAAAATTTATGAGGTCAAAATCAACCCTTTCAATAAACCACAATTTCAACAAAACTTAGGACAAAAATAATCCTCTTGCAAATTACAATTCAACAAATATCTCGGTAAATTCCCCCACTTGCAAACCTGTTCCAACATACATGTTGTATGTCTTATACAATTGCTGACGTCACCTTGTACAACTTGAAAAACTGCCTAGAAACCCTCACATGTGTGACCCTGTTCTGCTCCCTCACACATGCGGGTCTACGGATTGTCACACATGTTGTTGTACAAATCTATCACATGTGTGACTATATGGATATGTCACACGTGCGAGTTGTACGACCTATCTTCTTTCACATGTGTGACCTGCTTTCTTCCTCACATGTGTGGCCTATCTCTTGGCTGAAAACAGAAAACAAAATGTCCAAGAACCCTAGGCCAGATTTTCCAAAGTGGAGAATCTCCCTTGTTGAAATATCCAAGCTCCTTAGCACAAGTTCTCACTCACTTATGCTAACTCTATAATGCCACAATAAGATGTCAAAATCTCTCCTCTCCTTTTATAAGAGTCCAAAGTGACTTTAGAAGCCCCTAGCATTTTTCTATGGAGCCCTTCACTAAACTCAACATTAAATTAGAATTGTTTATTCACAGATGTGGGTGTGAAGCCCCAACACAAGCTCCCAAAGTCCATCACCCACCCCGTGAATCCCTGAGCTCCAATACAAGAGGGTTTTTGTTAAGTACCAAAGACATGAATACAAAATACCACAATAGTACTAAAGATATATGAATACAATCACCACACAAGATATATGGAACAATATAGAAACCACCACTTTATTATATCAAAACCCTTGAGGTAGGGCAACACCATAAAATAGATCATTTTATGGAAGGGATCCTCTCATGTTCACTTGCCTCTTCGAGGGGGCTTCCATCTATTGAGATACCGCTCCAAATACAAAACTTCTCTTCATATCTCATTACATTGTATGAACCCCTTTATATAGTGCAACCAACCACTTAAGAACATTCTAGAGGAGGAAGCTTCTAGAAGTATAAGTCCTCTTACATTTATTATATCCAATTAACTACCATAATGGGCCAACAAACCACCTAAGAAAATTCTAGAGGAGGAACCTTCTAGAAGCAGAAGTCCTCTAACATTTATTATATTTAACTAACTACCATAATAGGCCTTATTTAATACTATAGTGGACCTAGTCAACCTTACATTGAATGGCCTACACTATGGGCCCGCCGGGCCCCCCACTACCTCTCTAGCTACCTAACATTCCATCCCCCTTATGAAAGCATTGTCCTTAACGCTTGGTGTACAACCATATACCAAGGTCCCATGGATAAGTGTGAACCATAGTGATGAAGTAGACTAGAGAACCAGGGTTCCATTGAGAAATGAAAGCCACCATGCTGAAGTAGTCCAACCGCCATTGTAAACCAGGGTCCCATGTCCAAGTGCTCATGTGAACTCCACGCAGAAGATATCAACACCCAATAACCAACTGAAAATGATGCTCCAAATACTGACACCTATCATGTGGATCCAAATAAGAATATCCATCCACATAGTGAGAAATAGTCAAAGTTGAATCTGGAAGGAACGATACCATTGTAGAATATGTAGGTTGGACAATGGTAATCATAACTAGCTCATGATTTGTCACATTGATGTTCTCTACAAAAGGTGGAGTAGAGTCATCAAATAAAATATGAAAGTTGTTGTCATCCAAAAAATGACAATTATCCATAGTCCAATCATCACAATCAGCCTCAAAATCATACCAAGCATATACTTATTGATTGCATTCATCCCTGTAATCTGCCATAAGATATCTCTCCTGCATGCAATCCAAGGTCCGCTGAATATTGTGACAACTATCCCTAATAATGTGTTGCCCCTCGTGAAGATGTTGCTCAATGGTCTCAATCTTCTGTAGAATGCCCACGAGGAGTTGAAATCCAATATCCATTGGAAACACAACATATAATATATCAAAAAAAAAATCTTAAAATGATTTATCCAATGATACTGATTTGATAGCAATTTAAACACCGTGTGAAAAGTTATGAACTTTGCAGTCCCGTTGTCTTCACGAAAAACCCAATAAATGGTTGATTTTAAATCAATGATATCTTTACTTCCGGAGCTCTGATTTGGGTGATTTTTTCTTTTGAAATCAACTATTTTTGAAAGAGGAACTTAGATCTGTAATTTGTTTTAGCAATTTCGGCCTCCAGGTGATACAGAAATAAAAAAATCGCGTCGTCTTCTGCGGAAAAAACCCTGAAAATTTGCAGATTTTAAAATGTCTATATCTTGACTTCCCAAACTCTGTTTCAGACGATGTTTTTTTTTTTTTTTTTTTAAATTAGTTATTTTTCTAAGAGGAACTCAGATCTACAACCTGTTTCTGCAAATTTTCCATAGAAATATACATAAATTGTCTGGAATGTCGCGACTGTCTTTTTCTTCTCCGAAAAAATCTGCAAAAATAAAAAAACAATTTGCCCACACTTCTTGCTAAGGAAAGTGCTTTGATACGACTTGTTAAATACAAAAGACCTGAATACAAAATACCACAATAGTACCAAAGATATCTGAATACAATCACCACACAAGATATATGGAACAATATAGAAAACCACCACTTTATTATATCAAACCCTTAGGGTGGCAACACCATACAATGGATCCTATTATGGAAGGGATCCTCTCATGTTCACTTGCCTCTTCGAGGGGGAATCCTACTATTGAGCTACTACTCCAAATACAATATTTTTCTTCATATCTCATTACATTGCATGAACCCCTTTATATAATGCAACCAACCACCTAAGAACATTCTAGAGAAGGAAACTTCTAAAAGCAGAAGTCCTCTTACATTTATTATATCTAACTAACTACCATAATGGGTCAACCAACCACCCAAGAACATTCTAGAGGAGGAAACTTCTAGAAGCAGAAGTCCTCTTACGTTTATTATATCTAACTAACTACCATAATGGGCCTTATTTAATACTACAGTGGACCTAGTCCACCTTACATTGAATGGCCTCCATTATGGGCCCTCTAGGCCGCCCACTACCTCTCTAGGTACCTAACAGTTTTCACCAAAACGAAAGTACAATGTGGGTATCAACGAAGATTCTCACATGCCCACCACGAAGGCCATGCGAGAATACCTGCCCAAAGCTACAAGACATCAACACTCCCTCTTAGCGAGGGAGGTATTCTCACCCAGTCCAATATCACCTGGAAGTAGCTCTGTCTCCCATATTGGAAGTGGTTATGCTTTGCACACTAGATCTGCTACCACTACTGCTCTCCAATCCTCTTGATTGGTTTCTCCCTCTATCACTAAAGAAACTCCTACTATATGGCATGGTCTCTTCTTGGAATACATGCAACTCCTATAAGTCTCTCGCTTTTAAGCTTCCTCAACCCATGACACCTTCTTGACATTATTGGAAGAGTCCTCTCTCCCATCTGAACTTGAATCTAGACTCCCTATGGATGGTTGACTCCTCCTCCGAGCCTATTAACTCCCTATGAAGTCAGAATCCCTCTGAATCTACTAACTCCCTATGAATTCGATCCCCCTCTGAGACTGCACAACCTCCGTAGCTACCTTCTCCCTATTCACTATCACTTTGCTACTGCTAGCCATAGCTCGCATAAGCTGGCCCTTCAACCTATACAAGTTCCTCTCTCTAACTCCAAGAATTATTATTGTGTTTGGGCTAGATCCTCTGGGCATGAATAACACTTGTCCATCCATAAACAATACATAATAAGCCTTCTTATCAATAACTGAGACTGAGAGCATAGTCCTCTTAAGTTTTGGCACCCATAGCACATTTGTTACCCTCAACACATCTCCTGACTCCAATTGGAATGACATTATTCCAAATCCATGCATAACATGCCTGGTACCCATACCAAGTTCCAAACATAAATCTGAGTCAGTCTCTGTGAAGCTATCGAACAAGTCCCGTGCTCCTGTCATATGGCACGAGGCTCCACTATCCACCAACCAAGTCTCATCACCAGAAAATGTGCCAGAAATAACAGAGACTAATAGGAATTGCCTCTGAAGCCTGTTTACAACCTCATCAACCTTTGTTGTTGATGTATGTTGCTTCCTTGCCCCTTTCTTTTGTTGTGGACACTGTGAAGCATAATGACCAAGCTCATGACAAGAAAAACACATGACCTTTCTAAGGTCTTTCTTCCTCCTCGGTTCAGGAGATGCCTCTCTCTTTGGAGAACCTCCTCTTTTGTCCTTCCTAGTATGAGCAATTAGGGCTTGCTTCTCATCATTTCTCCCTTTCGACTTGCTATTCTTGGACTCTATCCGAGCCTCCTCCTGGGTGCAATCGATCCATAATCTATCAAATGGTGGAAACTTCTCCCATGCACAAATCCCCTGCTTAAATGGTTCCCAGGACCTGGGAAAACTATTCAATGCCACATTCACCAAGTCTATGTCATCAACTGCCTCACCAATAGTTGTAAGTTGATAATGAATCCGAGTGATTATCGTGAGGTAGCCAACAACTGTATATGAATGGGTCATATCAATAGCTCGAAGTTGGTGCCTAAAAATCAATTTATGGCTTACATTCCTGCTTTGGTGCAAGACCACCAAAGCATCATACACATCCTTAGATGTTGTCTTTTTGGAAATACGAGGAATCAACTGATCCTTCACGAAATCCAATAATATCTACTTGGCCTTCACTTCCTTCTTCCTATGAGCTACCAATTCTTGATAATCATTAGGACTTGGAACCAGTGTCTCAACATACTCTTTGAGATCATTCTCCTCCAAGAGAAGGAGAATCCTAGCCTTCCAAGCCCATAAATTTGTTGCCCCTTCCGACATGTCCTCAACTCTAAGAGTGTTCATCATTGTGACTTGACCAAAACAAAGACAAAAATATGTAGCAACTTGTGTCTTAAGAGATGATCCTTCTCTCTTTTCAAAGCCTTGACTCTGATACCATGTCAATTTTTCAGCATCTAATTTCAGATCTAAAAATTACTTCCAAGTGACTCAAATAGTAAACCCTAGGGTTGTTATCACTGAATAATTCTACACTAAAATTATGACAGAAAATTACAGCAGCAAAAACATAAATATCAAAGGGAAATTATCCTTACACTCGAGACACAATTTTTTGTTTTATAAACTTTCCAAGTTCATAATTTATGAGGGAAAAATCAACCCTCTCAACAAACCACAATTTCAACAAAACTAACGACAAAAACATACCTCTTGCAAATTACAAATGAACAAAATATCTCGGGAAATTCCCCTACTTGCAAACTTGTTCCAACATACTTGTTGTACGACATGTACAACTTGGTTACGTCAGCCATACGACTCTTAATGTCACCCTGTACCGCTTGAAAAAACTGACCATAAACCCTGACACGTGAGACCCTATTCTGCTCCCTCACATGTGCGGTTGTATAGACTGTCAGGCGTGTATTTGTACGACATGTCTTCTTCCACACATGCAACCTGCTTTTGTCCTCACATGTGTGGTTGTCTTCTCACATGTGTGGCCTCTCTCTTGGCTAAAAACATAAAACATAATGTCCAAGAACCCTAGGCCATATTTTCCAAAGTGCAGAATTTCCCTTGCTGAAATCTCCAAGCTCCTTAGAACAAGTGCTCACTCACTTATGCTAACTCCATAATGTCACAATAATATGTCACACTATCTCCTCTCCTCTCCTTTTATAGGAGTCCAAAGTGAGTTTAGAAGGCCTTAGCTTACTCTAAGGATCCCTTCACTAAACTCAACATTAAATTAGAATTGTTTATTCACACATGTGGGTGTGAAGCCCCAACACAAGCCCCCAAATCCCATCAATAAGCACATGAAGCCCCAAGCTCCAATCCAAGAGGGTTTTCACCAAAACGAAAGTGCAATGTGTGTGTCAACGAAGATTCTCACATTCCCGACACCAAGGCCATGTGAGAATACCTGCCCGAAACTACAAAACATCAACATAAGGCACATTAAATGGTTAGTTAATAGTAACTCATTGTAATAAAGGGTCCTTTTTAGCAATAAGGCCCAAATTAGTTGGATGTTGGCCTTCATTATAAGGGGCCCATAAGTAGTTAAGATTCTCCACGGATAGCTATATATTGAGTAGAAGGTTATGTATTGTTTTGTCAAGAATTGTTATTGTATTTGGAGCATTACTCTTGGAGGTTGCCCCCTTGAAGAGGCAAGTGAACATAACTCTTTCTTTTCTTTTGTGTTATTTGGTTTTGCACTACATTTTATGTGATTGCTCTAAAGTTGCGGGGTTAAGTACACTATACCATCGAAGGTGGAAATGCTTAGGATGGAGAAGGACCTTAATATGGGTAAGTTAAACTTTTCCAGTGTTTGCTTGCCTCACTTCGATTTTAGGGAAGGTTATCGGAAAAATGGTAGGGTTTTGGACAGTATGTCGAGATCAGTTAGAGGGAATGGTGAGAAGACCATTTCCTTAGTACCCCTTGGTTCTCCATCCCATCATATAACCTCTTCCATCCCAGTGGGTTTGGTGGATCTATCAAGGGATTCAAATCCCTCCTTCATTGTTCATAATTCAAGGATGGGACCTACGACAAATTCCTCTCCCTCATAGTCTAGAGTGGGAAAACCCTTGATCCTCCCCGGTTCGGGGTTTGACTCTATGAAGGAATGATGACTTTCTTCGGTGAGAAGGAAGTATTTCCTTAAATGGGCGTAGGAGAAATCCATTGTCGAGATTAGCCAAGGACGAAAAAAACTCATAACCGGGGCCTTTAGAGCATGTCGAGTCCCTTGCCTAATTCCCCCACGAAGATTCTGTCGATTGATATTTGTGAGTTCGGGGGGAAAGCTAAGAAGTTAACCCTAAAGATGATATTTGATCTCAATTGACCTAACATTCTATTGATTCAGTAGACTATGGAGAAGGGGGATCCTTTGGTGGCTGAGTTGAAAAAGTTTTTGGGCAATTGAGATTTTCTTGCGGTTGATCCCGATGGACTATCTAGGAGGTTATTTATAGGGTGGAAACACAACATCTCACTGATCAATTATTTTTCCTTCTCCTTAGGTTTATGTATACAGGTCTTTATAAAAAGATTGGAGTTTTCCTTTATTGTGCTTAATGTTTATGGTCCATATGAAGAGAAACAAGGATATTGGGATAGGGTGCTCAATTTCCACTACTTTAAGTCTAATAATCTTATCATCAAGGGGGATTTTAACTTTACTATGAATAGAAGAGAGGTCCGAGGGGAAAGTGTGAGGGTTGATCAACATGCATAGTTTTTCTCTAATAGATTTGAAGCTAGTGGACTAGTAGATGTGGAACCACTAAAACTCAATCCTAATTGGAGCAATAAAAACTTTGGAAAGGAAGGGGTTTTCAAAATATTGGATATATGTGTGGTACATAATATGGTGTTGCAGAAGGTGCTCTGTTACAGGTCCTGAATTGATTTGAACAGGTGTTTGGATCATTTCCCTATCTTTCTTGAACTTGAACTTAATGATTCCAGACTAGGTTTCCCCTTCAAGTTCAATCCTGGGTGGATGAAGGAAGAGGATTTTACTAGGTTGGTAAAAGAGAATTGGAAACCATTTGACCCCTCTTTAGATCTTTCTGCTGGTGAATAGTTGATTTTGTCTTTAAAAAATGTTAAGAGGAAAGTGACAACCTGGGTAGAGGAGAGGTACATATCTCGAGATAAAAGTTTGGTGGAAGTGGAAAGAGAAGTGGAGGAGGTGGTAGTTGGACTTGAATTTGGCTCTTCCGAAGAGGATCAATTACTTAAATTAAAACAACTTGAGGCAAAGAGGAAAATAATTATTTTGGAGAAGGAGTCAGAGAGACAAAGTAAAAGCAGAGTTACATGGATAGAGTTGGGGGATAACAACACTAAGTTCTTTCATTCCTTTTCCAGTCATAAAAGGAATATTAATACTATTTGAGAGCTACAAGATTAGAGTGGCACCAAGGTTAGAGGATTTAAAGCTTTGGCAGAACCGTGGGTCAAACACTTTGAAGGGATATACAAGGAACTAGAGAGGGCAAATTTGACTGAGACTTTAAAAGGCATATCCTATTTCCCTAGAATGATTAATGAGGAGCTTGATGAGGATTTGTACAGTCCTGTGACTAAAGAGGACTAGTTTTCGGTCCTGTGGTATTTTAAGAAGGACATGAGTCTTGAACCAAATGGGTGGTTGGTGGAGTTTTATATTGAGTTCTTTGATACGTTTGGTGTGAATTTGTTGAGAGTAGTGGAGGAGGTAAGATATTTTAGAAGGATGAATTGTAGCCTAAATGCAACCTTTATTTCCATGATAAACAAACAGGATTACCCAAAGTCTTTTGATGGGTTTTGACCTATCTAATTGTGTAATTGCTTGCATAAGATTATTGAAAAAGTGATAGCAACAAGATTGAAACCTATCCTTTATGACTACAACTCAGTTGAATAGTTTGGTTTTCTACAAGGAAGACAAATCCATGAGGCCATTGGTATAACATGAGAGGGTTTACACTCTATTAAACTCTCTCACATGCCAACACTAGTAATTAAGCTTGATTTATCAAAGGTGTATGGCAAGGTGTCTTGGTTGTATCTTTGGTTATTTCTATTAAATATTGGTTTCTTATTTCTCGTTGTTAGGTGGATAATGTGCTATGTAACTACTTCTTCCTTTTCAATCTTGATAAATGGTGTTGCCTCGAGTTTTTTCAAGCCTACTAGGGGGCTCAGGTAGGGATGCTCCTTGTCACTGTATCTTTTTCTTCTTGTGGAAGAAGGTTTGAGTAGGTCAATACTTGAGGCTAGGAGAGTGCAATCAATACAAGGTGTTTGAATAGGGAGGGAAGCATTGTCTCATTTGCTTTTCGTGGACGACATTCTTTGATTTTTCTTTGTGTCTTGTAGAGAAGGTTCATAATTTCAGGAGTTACTTCTCTTAGATAACAAGGCTACATGAATGGAAGTGAATGGTGCTAAGTTTGTTTTCCTTACTTCGGGTATGAATGAGGATCAATGTATTGAGTTTGAAATATATTTCCCTTATCAACACCTAGAGTTTAGTGATGGTCTTAAGTACCTAGGATTTACTATTAAGCCTAATTGTTATGGGAAAGTAGATTGGTGGTGGTTGGTCTCCAAAATCGAGAAAAAATTGCTCTATGGTGCAATCAATGGTTGTTTAGAGGGGGAAGATTGGTATTAGTGAAGTCAGTCCTAGAGGCCAACCTTGTTTATTAGCATACTCTTACGTGTATTTCAAAAGGTAGTTTGGAGAAAATTCAGAAGTTCTATTATAATTTCCTTTGGAAAGGTAGTAGTGAATTTAAAGGGTCACACTGGGTTAGGTGGAAGAAGTTGGCTGGCCCTAAGGCATTAGGTGGTGGGGATTAAAACACATTCAACTTTTTGGTCAATCCTTGGTAGCAAATTCCTTATGGACTGTACTAAAAAAGGATAGTCCTTGGTGTGGATCTTGGTTCAAAAGTATATAGATCCCGATTCTTTGGTTGGATGGATTAGGAAAGAGCATAAATAGATCCATAATGTGTCTAATCAATGGAAG
Organism: Picea engelmannii; assembly: GCA_009831015.1. NCBI lineage: Eukaryota > Viridiplantae > Streptophyta > Pinopsida > Pinales > Pinaceae > Picea > Picea engelmannii. The sequence continues at coordinate 343,428 of ML792547.1, forward strand.
GATCTATCATTGGCTTTTCCTGTAATACACTCTTATTTGGCTTAGTGTGTGGGTGATGGGACACAAGTGAGGATCGAGGTTGATGCTATAATGAGTTGTAATAAGAATATATTCCTTCCCGGGGCACTTGTACATCATTTAGGAGAGATTGGGAGAACGACCCTTAATTTAATAAAAAAAGCCTATGGAAACAAGTATGTGGAAACAAGGTTGGTCGGGTTATGTTGATCTAAAACTGGATGGTGATCTAGCGAGGCACTAGATATTATTTGTATAATAATTACATAGGGTTCACATCAGACTTTGTGGGAGTTTGGATGGAATTATTTTAGGGTTCAATAAGTAAGGAGGTTCCTTTACTGCAAAGCTAGCGTATCAGATGCTTTTTTCAATTGGTGACGTAGCATTCCATTGGTGGTGGAAATATCTATGGAAGGTGAAGGCACCTACCAAATCAAAATTGCTCATGTGGTTAGCTCTATCAAACAAGGTCCTGAATTTGGACCATTTACACAAAACAGGTAAGGTGGGACCTAGCAAGTGCTCCTTGTGCAAACTTCACGAGGAAACAAACTCCCATATATTTCTACATTGTGCTTATTCCTTTCAAGTTTGGGCGAGAGGTTGAATGGTTTCTTGGTTTTGACTCTCTCTGGCATGGGTTAACTATTGAAGCCTTCTTCCAGTCTTGGTTCTCAAGGAAGGAACTGGAAAGTATTCAAGCAGTACCATATCTAGTTCTCTAGGGAATTTGGCTTGCAAGGAATGCCTCTTTGTTCGATGATAAACAAATCACTACTTTCCAAGTCTCTACTCAGGTGATGGGATTGCTTCCCTATCGCAAGGAGGTCCCCAAACAAATTGATCCTAGGGGTCTAGGAGAACTACAATTGGATAAATCTATTCCTTGGGGACATTTTGATGGATCTTGTCAAGGAAAAAATAGGACTATTGGACTTTGGTTTTCCTTCTTCCTTTTTGTTTCACATTGCTTTCATTTCAAAGTAAATCTGGGCAGTGAGACTAATAACATTGGAGAAATTATGGCTCTTTTCTATATGCTAAAATTTGCCTTGGGAAGAGGTATGAGATCCTTCGAGCTATTTGGTGACTCCCTTTTGGTCATAAACTAGATGTGTGAACAAGCTCAGATTCAAAACATTGGACTACGTTTTGTTTTTGAACAACTAAAGGAGATTACTAGAGCTTTCCAAGATATTAGGTTCACTCGTATATACAGAGAGAAGAATCAGGTTGCCAATGAACTTTCCAAAGAAGGATTTGAGTTAACGAAGAATCATTTTGTCCTATCTAAATTTCATGATGGTCATTATGTTGTTATTAAACAGTCTTATCTTGATGTATTTTGAAATTGCCATTTGTGATCAAGTCTATAATATGTTATTTAGGGACCTATTGGTGACAATTATCTATGTCTTTTTGTTGAGCTTATGTTTAGCTCTATTTGTGGTAGTACTTAATTCCCTCTCGAGGGGCCTTTTTGGATAGTGCTTAGAGCACCTTATGATTATATTTTATATTCTACTTGAATAAGAAATACATTTTTTTCCTAGGAAAAAAAGAGAGAAATAACATCATAATCAAGCAATACCATACTACTATAATGCTTAAGGCAATCAAACTAATCTATCAGTATCCATAATAAATTTCAATTTACTATGAGTTAATAATAGCAATACTGCATTGGGGTGATGAAAATCTCCATTGAAAATGTAATCGGTCCACCAAATGCATCCTTAAGAAAGAAGAAACAAGTTGATGTTGAATCTTTAGCCATAGCCCAAGCCAATTTGTCTTGCTGAGGAGGTTAATGGGCATTCCAACAACTAATATTGCATGCAAATGTTTCACGTCACAAATATGTCACATATTTGAATTAGGTGAAGACTAAAAAATGGTTGCTCATTGCACTAATAAGTAATAGGAATTAAAGAGGAAATAGAAAAGTCCTTCACTTTTGAGCATCTAGTATGGGACTTTAAGAGCATAGGTCGCCCACAAGGTTAAAAACATGTGTGTGTGTGTGTAATTGTTGATAATAGCATAAAAGATTGGAAAATTGTTTCAAACAAGGGACAAAAATACATTTACATACTACAAACTATAGTACCTTTGGCATGGATACTTCAACTTAAAATACTTAAGCTTTCTTAGTAAAGAGACAACTAATACTTCCCGCATTTCACATTGACATCAAAGCAGATTCTATGACATTATTTTGCATAAATGCCTTGATTATTTATTTGACCACCCTTGGTACCAATAAACCTAAAATGAATTAACATTGATACTTTACAATTTAGTGAGAAAATAACATAATCGACTTTGAGCCTTTAATAGCTTGTTTGCTTTGGGTTTCCTTTGGAGTTTCATTTCCTTGTTGTTTCTATATCCCAAACTTTTCTAAAAGCATATTCAAAAATTGACATAACCAAACAAGAAACTATTAAGATATTTAGACACTCAAGAGTTAGTTAAGATCAACTTGGTCTAATGTGTCTTTATGTAAAGTTTGTTTCTTTAGTGTGCATTATAATTATCTAATCCAATGGTCACAATTATGTTCTAGACATAAAGTAATCCAATGGTTCATCTTCCGTTCAATATTAACAACTATATTAATACATGCCTTAACACCAGATTGGTCCATGATCTCTATTTAAAGAGCACCGGGAGTCATTTACTAATGATTGATTGTAAGAAACACATATGCAATTTATTTTCATTTTGCAGTGATATATTGTCTCAAAAGGTCGCATTTGCTGGGGACGTGGACGATTTCTCTCTCCAATGGTTTTAGCCATATAATACATCAATATGTTGATCTTTGATATATTTGTGTGATTAGTTTCCTTGAGGTGTTATACCTATGTGGATATATTATGTTTATTGAGCATGGTATCAGAGCCCTTATGAAGACCCACTCCCATTCTTAATTGAGATTTTGAACCTCTATAACTGCATGTATCAAAGGACTTATAGATTCTTATGTTTTTGAGCATTTATGGGTTGAGAGAACCATTCTGATGTGTTTGGAGCACTATTTTCAGTTGGAAACCCTTTTCATTTCACCTGAAAATGTTTTTGTTTGCCCAAGATCCAACCATGTTTATCAGATCTAGAGGTATACAATGTCATTACAATTCTTAAAATTTATTTAATTTAGTTTTAATATCTCTATTTGGTTTTTCTATTTTTATTTATGGTTTGCTCTCTTTCCATGGCATATGCTCTTTGTCGTGCTCCTTGTGCGATCTCAATAAATAAAAAATAGAACGAGAAGTATTTTCTTTTCTACGTATGCTCTTTGCTACTTGCATTTTTCGAGTAGACTAACCGAAATCTAATCCTAAACTTATGAAGTTTTAGATTTTATTTTTCTCGAAAATTTCGCTTGTTATTGTGTACAATTGTGTTAAAGTTTTTTTTACAAGTTAAAACAAGGGTTTTGAGGGTAAGCACACTCTTTGATTCCTTCCTAATATTTGTTATATATTTTGCATTAACTCACTTCATTAAAAGTTAATTTATTAAATTAGAGGTCTTGTGTTCATGTCTTTCTTTTCATTAAGTTACTTTATGGAAGAGTTCATGCAACATTAATTCTTAAGATCTAGAGGAATCAATAAGTGTCAGGATTACCTAGGCAAGGCCCAAGTTCAAATCCGGTTGGTTGTCACAATAAACGCTAGGCTAGTGTCAGTAGTCTACAAGTCACTGCCTAACAAGAAACATATGATTTAGCAAGGGTGGAAACATCATGAGACACACTCGCAGTGGAGGTCCCACTCGTAGGGGAACCTACCCTTCTAGCCTTATCACAATAGGCCAAATGTCTCATGCAACTTTAACCTATAACACAACTTTATCATAATGTGAATTTCACTTAAGTTATAAAACTAAATCACACATAAAGTAACTCTAATAAAAAAAAATTAAGTTACTTTTTGCATGCAACTTTAAGTTATGAAGTGATTTGTGGTTTCAACATGGCTCACCAAGAAGGGAGGTGACTTAAGAATTAAAGCATCAAGGCATTGGGTGTGGTTGTTGTGGTTCGTGGGAGGTTATTTTGGGAGGTAATGTGCCCTCCTTGCTGGTACCTTATATTGTGTCCACTAGGAAACCCCTAGTTCTATGCCTGCATTTTCTTGTTATTGTTTTAATTGAGGTATATGCCACTCCGTCTTTGTTAGTTTTTAACAAAACAAGAATTGGTGTTAGTTATTTGGGGTTTGTTTAGTTTGGATTTCATGTTCACAACCATGTTCAAAGGATTTTCGAGGGGTCTAGGTTCTTTTTCAGTGGTTTTGTGCGATGGTTTATGGTGGAAAAAATAGAGAACCCGGATTGGAAAGAAGTCAGGAAAATCCTCCGTGGACACGATGAAATTAATGAAGCTAATAGTAATGCTCTCCTCCAAATCTCATCAAAAATTTCAAAGTTGGAGCAAGCTAGTGCAACAAACACTGCTAACATCATGAACCTTCTCACCTATAGAAGTAGATAATCGAAACTTTGGAAGTTGAATGTCAACCCTTCGCTCTATGATCCTCCCTCAGCGTATATAGTCTCCTTCTCTCACCTCCAACAACCAGGGCTCAATAAATTTGCAACAACAAGATCTCAGGGAATATGATACAGGTGGACAACTTCATGATCTTATGGAGGTGGAGGAAATAGGCTCCCTTCACTTTGTTGAGGGGCATGAAGCTCGAGACAATGCACCCCCTAAGTGGTTTTTTTTTTCAGAATAGTTAAATTTTTGGTTCAATTTGTAAAACATGTTACGAGCTGAAATACTTGGAATGTCAATTTAGAGAAGGTTATAATGTTTTTATCAGTCTTATTAGAACTATATTCAATGTTAGATCAAATTTTGGAATTTTGTATGTAAATTGTTGTCAACTTCGATGCAACCCCTCTTCTTAATGAAAAAATATTCTATTATCATTAAAAAACAAATTTAAGTTATGAAGTGACTTCATTGTAAAAGTGATTCTCACTTCTTTTATAAAAGTGGGTCACTTAGATTACAAAAATAACTCATTTATAAAGGTGGGCTTATAGGGAAAGTCCATTTTCAACGTTTTCTTTTTAACTACCTTCGAGAGCTTTTCATCAAGACAATCAACTTTTGCTTTTGAAGTAATTTTACTTGCATATTGTAATATGACTAGTCCAAGTGATCTCCTATTTACCAGTTCAAACCACATCTCATTGAAATCTCATACGAAGGATATACTATGAAGTAGTGGACTTTATCAAGTTACCTTGGGAACAAAAGTTACCCATCTTAATGCATCAAAGAAAGCCAAATGAGATAATAAAAATGACAAAACACATGGATTAATCAGAATGGCCATCTCCATTGATCTTCAATTTCACATTCAAGGAATTGAGACCCCAGATGCAGCATGGCAAAAGTTGGAAACCAATGAGATTCGATCCCACTAGCTTGAAAATTAATTGATTGCTTTAAATCACAATGATTTATCTTTCAATGGAGATTTTATATCTAAGTTTAACACACTACTTTTACTTGCAGAATGTAAAATAACCAAGACATATGATCAACTTATATATGTTATTCTTAATAATCTTAGCATTGCCTATTTTATTTTTGTATCTACGTTTTCACTCCAATAAACAAACTCTTATTAGTCAAGGGGTTACTTACAAAATGCCCACTATTGAATATTTTTATGGTTCTTTGATTAGAGATCAAGATAAGTCTTGCATATTGGATTGATCACCATTGTAGGTACATCTAACAAAGCCTTAGTGACACAACAATATGATAAAGCGCAACATTTGAAGAAACAATGTCCTCACAACAATAAACAAAACAAGGGTCCCAAACCCTCTCAACCAACTCCTACTCCCAATGGTGAAAAATGAACTAAATAAAAAGGTAAGAAGACTAAGAGACATTGTAATTTTTGTGGGTGAGATGGTCATCTGGGGTTTAATGTTTCAAGCAAATGAAATCCTTAGAAGCAACAATGAAGAAACATAACATCACTATTGATTCTTCTTCTTCCAACTCTTCTTCTCATGGATGTGCACTTTTTGCTTCTGGTTTTTCCTTCAATGCAACATATACTACTTCTAATGAGTGGCTTATTGATTCTGAAGCATCTTATCATTTGGCCAAGGATAAAGCCATGTTTTCTACTCTTAACGAATGTAACAACAAGCAAATATTTGTTGGTGATGATAGATCTCTTAGTGTTGTAGGGTTTTGAATAGTTCAACTTGATGATGGTCATCTTAATGATGTGTGTAACGCCCCTAGCCTCCAAGCCAAGCCACGCCACACAATTCTTTTCTCTAATACCATTTATTAATTACCATGCCATGCATATGCAATGAACATGCAATTCTAACAACATACAATCCATGCATAAATATGTACAATTAAACCACAATAGAGTTAACATAAATAACCACAAATAAAACATCATAACACATAAAATAAACTTATATTTTAATTAAAATCACCGACTGGTTGCAGACCGAAGACATTCCTCCCAGCCATAGACTTTGTTGTTCATTCACTCTCAATGGAAGGTCACTCTCAAGATGGGGATATGACTCCACCGAGGAAAAGGCTACTTAAGTCAAACTAAGGTATGACAAACAACACAAATAAGGATAGTCCCATGTGCCAACTCTAACAATAGTTCCTACCCACAATATCTCATTCCCCACAACCTGTCCCACCCTATGAAGTGTACCCCTTCTCTGCTCAATAGTCCTTTGGCTTTCCCACTTTCCTTCGAGGGCTTCAACAACATGTTGACCACAAAGTCTCAGATCTTTGTGGCCATTGGAACATAAGGTTGCTCTACGAGTTACAACACCCACTAGGCCAGTACACAGGGAAACCTATTCCCAAAAATCAAGTATAATTTTAAGGATGGAAATTTATATTTAAATGTAGAAACTTGGGCTAATCTTACTAGTCCTTAATATGCACAATGAAAAATGTTTGGCGATAGTTTTGTAAAAATATTCAAATTTATCAGGATTTTATATAGTTTCTATAAAATTTTGGCGATTTTTTAGGTAAAATAATTTTATTTTATGGAATTTGGGTGAATCATTTTTAGAAAAAATGGAAGTTGGTGAATATTATTTGGGAAAAAACCATGGAAAATTAGCCCATTGGCGAAATTTATCCCCTAATTTTTTTCCTGCCAACAATTCTCTCACCCAAAGAGAATGCTCCACATGCCCAACAACCTGATTCTTCAGCCCAAACTGTTGATGCATGGTAACATCGGACATGTACTTCCACATAGGCTTGGTGTCTAGCATGTGGAAGTCGTCCAAAGTTTTCTACCTTGAGACTTTACTTTAACTAAAGTAATTATTAAAGTAAGTGCTTTTATTAGTGAGTTGAGCTTTATTTAATGAAATGCTTTAATTAGCATTAGTGAATTAAATAATAGCCATTGATCTCAAATGAGGTGAGAAGTAATCTCAACTGCCAATCACTTTGGAGATCAAGGTTAGGTCACAACTCAATCTTATAAAATCAAGGCTAGGGTAAAAGAGAAGATACTTTTACACAAAGACATCAAAGAAGGACTTTTTCTAGTGTGGATTCATTCGAGAGTGTAGAAGCAAAGAAGGACTTTTTCTTACACTTTGCATGAGTGAGTGAGATCTCATAGAGATTGGGTGAAGAGTATTTTATTCAAGTGTTGATGCAGAGAAAGTTGGATTACAAAGGACTATCATTCAAGGATATCTATAATCGGTGGAGAAGGACTTCCATCTAAAGATCTGGGCCAAGAGAGAGAGAGAGAGAGAGAGAGAGAGAGAAGTCGTACAAGAAAAATATGGGTCATCGCAGACAATACATGTTTTCTGGTACAGGTCACGTAGGTAGCACGAGTTTTGGCATTACAGTCACGCAGATAATACATAACAACACAAGTATTAGGGTAACAATTGTGGTGTTGTCGTATAGAGTCGTACAATAGGTTTGGCAGCAAATGATCTGGTCGGGTGCAGATGTACTTTATCTCTTTTCTATTTGGGCCATTTTCATAGTAAGGGAGCCCTTGTAAGATTTGAAGATATTTGAATGATAAGCTTAGTTGTTGGGAAAAATATCTTTGTGTATTGTGCATGAGATTTTTGGTCTCCTTATTTGTGCTTTTGCTGTAATGTTTAGTTGATAACTTAGATGTGCTTTGATTCAAGAAGTGATTTATTTGGAATTAACTATCGGTTGCTGGGTTGAGGGAAATTTCAACATGGTATCAGAGCATGTTGAAATAATCAACACAAACCACCAAGGATTTACTGGGTAACAATCAACTTCACAACTCCCACTCTCTCTAGGAAATGGTATAGATGATGGATGGAATGAATGAGTGAATGATTAACAAGAATGAGAATTGCACTAAATTCTCAATATTATGTATGCATGTTCCTATCTCGACACTTGTCATTCTAGGAACTACCTTTGAATCCACTTGGTGATTCATTCCCCTCACTTAGGAAATTAGGATTAAATCATTACATAAGACATAGGACTTAGGAAAAATATTATTTTGTTCATTGGATTAAACCCCCTTGACTTATCCCCTTTTCCTCTCAAGTCCTAGCCCCCTTTCCCTCTCGTGGAGTCCCAGCCCCACATACTCTTTTGTTTGACTTGGTCTGCAACAATGATGTATTTTATCAATATATCTGTGTGTGATTACATATTACATTTGTTTGGATCACTTGCCTTTCAACTCATAGGCTCTCTGGCCTAAATCACACAGGCACTGTGGCCTTAAAACATATATACAAAGGCACTCTGGCCTAAAATTTCCTGGCTCACCAACCTATAAAGTATATGTACATTTACAATTGGGGTTCATCCTAGGGGTATCACATTCTCCTCCCCATTATTTATGCATTGTCCTCAGTGCATTATATACACATGTACAAACAAAATTATTCAAAATGCTCCAAAAATATGTGGGTACTCCTCCTGCATGGCATCCTCATGCTCCCATGTTGCATCCTTAGGGTCATAGTAGGTCCACTGCACTTTTACCAGCTTGATGGCTCGATCCTAGAGCACATTGACCTTCTTGTCCAATATGCACATGAGTCGACATGGAAGTCGCCCTTGTGTTCCACCTTAATCACATTCCAATCAATTACATGATTAACACCAGGAACATACTTTTTAAGCAAAGACACATTGAATACATTATGAATGCACATGGATGCAAGCAATGCAATCATATATGCAACATGACCAATCCTCTCCAAGGTTTCAAAGGGTCCACAATATCTTGCTGCTAGTTTTGGGTAGCTTCCCAATTTAAGTGAACTATTGTTAGCTTTCACTTTTAAGAAGACATGCTCACCCACTTTGAAGTATCTGTGCATTCTACCTTTGTCTGCATAACTTTTATGCATGTCCTAAGCAACCTTTAAATTCTATTTTATTTTCACCATTTGCTCTTCCATGTCTTTGAGCAATTTCTTCCAAACCACTGCTCTGTTTCCTATGTTGTCCCAACTCACTAGCGTATTGCACTTTCTACCATATATTGCTTCAAATGGAATCATCTTCAAAGGTTCCCGGTACCCATTATTATAAGAAAATTTAACTAAATGTAGATAATCTTCTCACTTTGATGGTTTATCCATCACTTACGTTCTCAACATATCCTCAATCTCCTCATTGACTCTCTCTGTTTTCCCATATGATTCTCAGTGATATGTTGTGCTAAAATTAATATTTGTCCCAAATCCCTTAAATAATCCCTTCAATAATTTAATGTGAACTTGGGATCTTTGTCATAAACAATTCCCTTAGGCACATCATGTAGCCTGGAAATTCCTCTCATGTAAATCTCTGCAATGTTAGTTGCCTTATGAGTTAGCTTCATTGGAATAAAATGAGTAAGTTTAGTTAGTTTATCCACCACCACCATGATGGAATGATCTTGCTTCAATGTTCTGGGCAACTTGGTGATAAAATCAATTGTCACAACTTCTCATTTCCAGAAAGGAATAGACAATGTTTGTAGCAATCCAGCTGGATGTCTGTACTCAACCTTTACCTTCTGACATTCTAAACATCTGGCTATATAATCAACCACCTATTTCTTCATGCCTGGCCAAAAATATTGACTCTTTACAACTACAATTGTTTTTTGGTATCCTAGGTGCCCAACATAAGTCACAATATGCATTTCTCTCAGCACCACATTTTTCATCTCTTGAGATTTAGGCACATATACTATGTTCCTGTACACTAGGATTCCATCCTCCCTCAACTCATAATCTTTAATTTTCTACTGAAAATTACCTTCTTGTAATATTTATTTTGTTTGCAAATGATGTTGATCTCATTTTGCAGCTTCCAAAATTTTGTCTTTTAAATCAAATTTGTACATGCTAATGGTTGTAACATACATCTCATGCACTCTCTCACTGAGTGCATCAACCACCTTGTTCTCTTTTCCTTTGATATGTTTTATATCAAAATCACACTCACTAAGGAATTCCAGCCATCTAATTGGCCAGGAATTCAAAGTTGGCTGCCCAAACAAATATTCCAGACCACTACGATCTATCCTCAACTCAAATCTATTTCTCTTAAGACAATGCCTCCACATCTTTAAGGCATGAAATATGGATGTCAATTCTAAATCATGTGTGACACAGTGCCTCTCATGTTCCTTCAACTTCCTTGACTCATAACATATCACATGCTCATTTTGGGTAAGGACTCCTCCAAGCCCTACCTTGCAAGCATAAATGCACACAACAAAATCTTCATTTGGATCAACAATCTTCAATATTGGTGCACTTGTTAATAAATTCTTAAAGTGTTGAAAAATTTCTTCACATTTAGAGGTCCACTTGAACTTCACACCCTTCTTTTGCAAAGAAGTGATCGGATGTGAAATCATTAAAAATCCTTCAATAAATATTCTATAATAACCTGCAAGTCCCATGAACAATCTCACCTCTGAGATATTATTTGGTGTTGAGCCATACCTTCTTCTAAATTTTGTCTTGTTGATATCTTCTCTTTAATCCTCACTTGATGATAGAACGACCATAAAAAAATATTGGAAAACATATTTGCATCTTTCAATCGATAAAAAATATCATCTATCCTTGGCAAATGATACTTGTTCTTCACGATCACCTTATTTAGCTGCTTGAAATCAATGCATAGCCTCAAGGTTCCATCCTTCTTTTTCACAAATAACACTGGGGTACCTCAAGGTGATACAATTGGGAATATATATCCCTTCTTCAAAATTTATTCAAGTTGCATTTGCAATTCCTTCAACTCTGGTGTACTCATTCTATAAGGAGTCTTGGACACTAGGAAAACTACATGCATCAAATTGATGGAGAAATTTATATCTCTCTTTGGTGGCAACCCTAGTATCTCTCTAAATACACCCTCATAATCCTTCAAGACTGGATGGCCTTCAATAGTTGGCACTTTATCCTTAGTTTCCTCTTCCCTATGAGCTGCATAAATTTGGCATCCTTTCCTAAAGCTTCTTTTCAGCTGTAAGGATGAAATTTCTCTGATAGATACTGCCCTTGGAACACCTAAATTGTTCTAAAGTTTTCGTCCTCACCCAAAAAAGCGAATGTCTTATTATAGCAATCTAGGACAACATGATGTTTATCCAATCGATCCATACCAATTAGGCAATCATATGAACCCAAAGGTATGATATTAAAATATGCCTTTGCGCTCAACCCATTCATGTCCATTGGAAAATCCTTAACCAACTCATTGATTCTTCTTTTAACTCTTCTAGCTAACTAAACTAGTAAATATTTCCCATGCTTATTTACAAAATAAATCTCTCAATAATATTAGGATCCAAGTAACGATGGCTAGCTCCTGAATCAATTAAAATAGTTATAGGTTGATCATTGATCTTACCTTCCACTTCAATCATATGAGATTGAAATTCAACTTGCTTGTTGTCCAAGGCTGCATAGATCATTGGCATGCTTCTTCCCATGTCTTCAACTGTACCATCCCGTTGAATGTTGTACATGGTCCTCTTATCTCCTTTGTGAGGACAATATATGTACATGTGATCTCCCTCACAACTCCAACATTTTATAGGTTGTTGTCTTGGCCTTTTTCCCAATGATTCTGTCATTCTAGGTTCATTTTGAGTGGGTTGTCCCTGAGAACTATTTATTACGAATGGTGGCTTCTACCCTTTCTTCATCTACTCCATCTTACCTTTATTTTTCTCAACCCAAGCTCTCTGAAAGGTTGATCGTCCTTTATGCCGATCATAAAGGCACTTGGCTCTCCTTATTGCTTCCTCCAACGTCCTGGGATAATCATATTATATCTTATCACTAAATATTGAAGGTATCCCACTCAAGAACCTTTGAATCTTGACTTGCTCATCCTTGATGAAGTCAACATACCTCAACAACTCTAAGGTCTTCTCTCATACTCATCCATGGTCTTACTCCCAAGCTTGAGTTCAAATAACTCCTTCATATTCCTATCATAATAACGCTTGGACAAGTATTTCTTCTGAAAATACTTTCTGAACTGCCACCAAGTGATCTTCTTCTCATCAATGTGATTTACTTGGATGAGCTGGTCCCACCACATTGATGGTTTTCCCTTAAGTTGGTAAATTGCAATTCTACCTTCTGCTTCCAAGGAATAATTGTGCGAGTGGAAATAATTCCTCATCCCCAACAACCAAACCTCTACATCCTCATCTTTCCCTTGCTCACCATCAAAGGTAGAAGGTCTTATCTTTCCCATCTCCCCTTATAGTTCATCCACTCCAGTCCTCCTCTTATGCTTTCTCACATGATATAAACTTGGAATACTTTATGTTGTTCAAACTAAGTGTCTTAGTGAGTCATGATGATGTCTACCAACACTTCTCTATTCTTCCTTTTTGTCACGAGATATATGATCCTTTGACTTACTTGAATCTGTCTCCTTATCCACCTTCTTTTCTATCATGTCCAAGCTTTGCAACAACTTGTTGTTGTAGCCATTGCGATGTGCTTGAGATTTCATAAGTTTCTCATTATTAGCTTTATAACTCAACACATATCTTTGCAGAATCTTTATTGTCTCTACTAAATTTATGCTCTCCTCTTTGCCTTCTCCTTGCCCATTTGATTCAATTTATGTATTAACCAAGATGATGTGCAATCCCCTGAATTCTTCCTCATGGCTATAAGTTCTCTATGCATCCTTGATGTCTCTGGTATCTTTGTTGATTCTTCTCTGTTCTATTTGTGCTCTTAAATATGCAAAATGTGCATGCAATAGGATTTGTTAAACAAAATAATTCAACAATTCCATAAAATTATGCATAATTCTACCCTTTAAGTGCACCATAACTCTTCTTTTTGACTTCCTATGAATTCTGCTGCTCAATTCACAGTTCTAGGTGTATATCTAGATCCTTCTATGCAAGATCTTTCCCATGACTACTTTCTTGCTCAATTATGAGTTCCGAGAATAAAATTGTAGTCATCTGAATTTTTCTAATTCCCCCTTTTGTGCACCTTTCATCTGGTGAGCTTAATTCCAAACACCCACTCTTTTGGAATTTTGACAGAATCCTAATTGGGTTTCTTCATGCCTATAATTTGATAAATCTATGCAATTTTAACCTTCATCCATGCATCCAGGCTTCTAGTTACAACCTGCTAAAGTTTTGACTGTTTCCCCCTTTTAACACTGAATGCTACAAGAATCTTTTCTCTCATCCTATACACTTTTGAATACCCAAATTCCCAATCTGTCTTCATGGTTGTCTTCTATGGTTCACGAGATTTCCATAGGCTACTCATGTGCCCCAAAATGACTTTTCAGGGAGTTATGCCCTCTGTAAGTAAACTCGCGCCGAAATTTTACCTTGCAATGTTTAGGCTTTAACTTTCTCCTACAAGCTTTGTTTTGCTCCAGAGATAGATCGTTGGAAAGCTCTCCTAGAGCTCTTTTATATGAAATGCAAAGACGAGGTAAATCAATTATACACCTTGTTCTTGTAAAATTTGATTGCCTAAAAATGATGTTTAGGCCCTAAAAAATGCCCTGCAAGATTATGACACACAAAAGCACTACATTTTTCTAACAAATTTGACTAGTTTCTACTATCATGACCGCTGATGTGGCATTCTGGGGCCACATGGAATCTTGAGGTGATTCCATGTCATCCCCTTGGCCACCTTAGCCTTGCCTGATCATCCCTTGCCTTCCTCTTTCCTCCTTTACCCTTTTCATATTTTATAAATAATTAAAATAATTTTATTCATGGGCCTACTCATACTGGCTATCCACCTAACATACTTCTGACCTTGGATGGGACAAAGGTCCCACCTTTTCTAGCATACTTCCATGCGTCACCCCCTCATTGGCCGCGAGGATGGGTGGGTCCCATCTTGTGCCCCTTTTCCTTCGGTGCACGAACTCATCCCCATACCAGATCTAATGACAAAGGTTGGGGAATGATTGAGAACCTACAACTATTTCACATCATCAACTTGCGTGAGGGTTAACACCC
>ML792547.1:373583-391157 GCA_009831015.1 Picea engelmannii
TTTTTAGGTTCTAGTTCATTATACTTTCAAAGATATAGCCTATGGAAGATAGGGAGTTTTGACTCATCCTGAAATCAGTTTTAAATGAGTCATATTGGGATTTTTTCTATAACTTTGTTTTTGGGAAGTTTTAGATAGAAATGTTTTTAGGATACTAATAAAACATAACAAAGAATGGGTGGTAAAAATTTCAATATTTGAGTCATTATATTTTCGGATAAATCTCCTATGGAAGTTAGGGTTTGTGACTAGTCGCGAAATTTGTCTCAAACGAACCATCTTTTTATTTTCTCTTTAAAAACATTTTGGTGAAGTTTCAAACTCTAAAATTTTCAGAATCCTTAGGAGTCATAGCGAATTACCTATGGAAAAAGCTCCAGAATATGAATGATTGTAATTTGTGAGATATATCTTAAGGAATTTGGGGATTTTTACTAATCTTGAAATTAGTCTTAAACATGTCATTTTGGTATTCGTGCTATAACTTTTTATCAATGAAGGTTCAAACTGTGAAATTTTGAGGAGTATAAGAAGTCATATCAAAATACTACATTCCAAAATTTTAGACTCATAAGGATTCAAATTTCAGAGATATATCATGACAAAGGCCAACCATCCAAATACACTATAAATTAAGGGTTTGAAAGGTACATAACTCACAATTGACATAAATTTTGATTAGAAGATCTATTTTTGATGATTCAAAATTTGTGATAAAAAGGTGAAAGAGGAAAATTATCATTTTATCGCATGGCTTGAAAGGTTCCTCCAAAAGTTATTTCACCAACTAAACCTCTAGAGAGTTCAACCGTGACTCAAGAACAAAGAGAAGAAATCTTTCACCAAATTGGAAAGGTGGAAAAAAATATAGTGTTGAAACACACACTAACACTGAGAGGGAGGGGGGGGGTGAATCAATGTCTGAAAATTTTGGCTAGTTTTCAAACTTTCATAAATTATCTAAATTAACTGAATAAGATACATGCAATTCAATTAATTATTCATAAACATGTCTAACACAAACTGTATGAAGTAGATAAAATATCATTCTTTTATTTATTTAACTTGAATGAATACATATAAAATCAATCCTTTAATATCTTCAACTTCAGCTGAATATGAGAGATCCAACTCTCTGATACAAGACCCAACTTGTAGTTCTCAGATCCAACTGAGAAATGAGGAATACAACCCTCATAATTAGACCCAACTTGTTGATCTTAGATCTAACTGAGATGTGAGGAATCCAATCCTTGTGGCAAGAACCTGATATAATCAACTTTCATTCAATCCATTATATATATATATATATATCCACCAAGACACTTTATTCCCTTCATATTCCTTTACTTATATAGTATTCCAAAGGGTGCCACTTTCAAACAATGTGTCCTTTTGGAATGAAACATTGCACCCCTTCATTTAATTAACACAAACAATAACTTTTATTAATTGATTTTCGTACACCAATTTAGACAGTTATTTTCGTATGTAGATTATGGAGTGATGGAAATGAATTTTAAAATTCTACGACATGGGGTTTTGGCATAACACGCCCAATTAGTTGACACACAAGCAATTTCCCCAAAAAGTGTGTGAGGTGGCTGATACATGCGGTTCTTTGAAGGCTAATTGCCCAGATTTTCCTTTCGTTGTCGGATGCTAGATCGACTTCAGTACATATTACCTTTTCGTGAATGTCTAAATTGACCTCCACATATCTTCTTTGTTGGTGATTATTTAAACTCAACTTCTAAACATTTATTTGATGGTTATACTAAAATCGGTTCCCTCTCAGCTCCTAGTCACTAAAGATTTGACTTGGTCTCACCCTTTTTCGTATTTGCTTCCTTATTCGACCGAAAAGCATCTTTTTGGTCGACTCAACTAGGAGAAATTTCGACTTGAGTATTTCAATTCTAGTCGACCCATCTTGCTTCAGCCTCGACTCGACTTGTATTTAAGTTTTCTTTGACTTCGACCTTTAGGTTACTTCTTTCTTCGACCGACTCGACTTGGAAGAAAATCGACTTGAGAATTTCGACTTTGGTCGTCTCTACTTGCTTTGGCCGACTTGTATTTCCCGACTCAATTTTCCTTCAACTTCGACCTTCAGTTGGTCAAATTGTCTTCAACTCATCTTGAAATCGACTTGTCTTCTCCAACTTCCTTCAATCTGCAGGCTTGGAGTCGGTCGATTTGTCTTCGATTCATCTTGCAGTCGATCGACTTCCAGATAGTCAACCTTATTGTTGTTTGAATCAACTTGACTTGTGACTCGATGGTGTCAATGCTTCCTCACCAAACATCCACCTTTGACATTCTGTCTCATCTCTGAACTCTTCTTCAATTGAGATTTTCTGAATCACTTTTAATGAACCATGTCTTATTAACTTCCTTATTTGTGAATTGTATGAATCCATATTGGATTATCCATTTACCCTTTTTATCTGGATAGTTTCTTCACAATTTCTTCTTTTATGCATGGATGTATATTGACAATGCTTCTCAAACTGATCAATCAATGATACTTCACCTATTTATCAAGATTGACATCAATGACAACCAAATTGCCAACATATAGATGGGGTGGAAAATCAGATGGATGAGGTGGAAAAGAAGATGGATGAAAATATGAAAGAGATGGAAAAGAATATGGATGAAAATCAGGGGCATATGGAAAAGAAGAAGTTAGAATTGCAAAATTCCATGTCTTCCATGATCTTGCATGTTATAGATGAGAGACTCCCTAAAGGAGATATCGAAATTCAAGGAAATCATGAAAATGTAGAGGAAATAAAGATTGAGTCCCAAAATCATGATTATTTATCACTTCAAGATCCACGTCATCAAAGTTTCAATGTGGCACCAAGGAACTACTTCATTCCAAAGATCAATATGAGAAAGTTTGATGGTAAGGATCCTATAATATGGATATTCTAGATGAAGCAATACTTTGATCTACACCAAGTGCCAAGATTACAAAAGATACCTATTGCATCCTTGTATTTAGAAAATGATCAATTTGTATGGTATCAATGGCTTTGTGAAGGAAAAAAAAAATATTATTACTTGGTCCATTTTTACGGATGGATTGATATCACATTATGGGGATACTAAGAGCAACACATTCTTTAGTCAATTGATAAATCTTTGAAAAAAGTTCCAATTAAAGAGAACATTCAACAATTCCAAACTATTTTATCAATAGATTAATAAATAAGGGAAAATCATACTAGAACCAAAAACAATCCTTGAAACAAAGATTAAGCGGCTACGAAATAAAGCAATTACTGAGTACCTTGTCAAATGGAAGAACCTACCAGTGGAAGAGGTGACATGGGAAGATGAGCTCTTCATGCATAAACACATGTAGTTAGTCAAGTATCAAGGACAACACTTGTTTGAAGGGGAGGGGCATGCTAAGCCATAGACAAGGCCCCATGTTAAGTACAAAACCCCTTATTAATCCCTAGTTGAATTATTACATTTCTAGTGTTAAATTTGCATGTGGGCTAGAACCCTTCATTGCACCCTTTCATTATAATTGTACTCTTTGTCTTCTATATATATATATACCAAGGAGACCTAGTCTCAGGATGATCTCATCTCATTGTATACATTGAATATATTGTAAAAGGAGGTTTACCCCTCGAAGTGGATTGTTATTCATTGACTTTTTATCATTCTTAAGGTGTTGGTTCATAACATCAGTTATGGGATTGAGTTTGCAATTCCTACTTGTAATGCCCCATTTTTACTTACGCAATTAGACTACGTTTTGACCTAATTGTATTTCCTTGCTTATATGTGGAACATTGTTAGAACAATGGCACTTTAGTATTTGGACATGTAGACCTTCATATATGTGAATACTATTAATAATTATAGTTTATGTGATTAATGATGATATAGTGTGATTTACTTCAAGCATGTTAGTTTTAAATAAAATATTTTGGTACATGGATACGAGGTTTGAATGATAGGTTTTAATGCAATTATTAACATGCACATGATGAGTAATGTGGCAATCACATGTCAATATTTTTATGGTTATGCATGATCTCGTGTTGTAAACTAACCTACAAGTTGAATGGACTATGTGATATCTAGAGAAGTATGGTATTAAAATGGTCAATGTCGTGAACATCAATTGATAAACATCATCAATTGATAATTGGTATGCCAGGAAACATCATTCTGTTATTTTTACATTGGTTCAAATGCATTGCTATGATATTTGGGCAAGTGTAGGGTTTTCAAGTAGAATGACTACCAAAACTGGATATTCGATGACAAAGCTCCCAGAAACACGACACCACAATCTTCTTATTGATAAGGTGTCGATCCTAGTTCTATCAAGAGGGGTGGAGGTATTGCCCACCGTTTATCCTTATAAACTTAGATTCGTGACAGAACTATGTTTGGCCATGCTCCCATAGACATGTGATGGTGACTTCCAACTAAGGAAGCTTGGTCAAGGTAGTTGACACTTCTGCTTACAGGTTCTATCTAGAGTTAGGTCATTATAATTGACGCTCCAATATAGTCCAACAAAGAAAGTATAGGATCTGGAAGATGAAAGTAGGTTATGGAGGAAGGGTTATTCGGTGTAGATGAGAGTGTTGCTGGGATTTAGTTATGTAAACTCGATGCCTGACTTATTCTCTTTTTTGTTGTATTAAATGATTAATTCAATTATGAATATCTAGGTGAATGTTTCATTCATTTTGAATTATTGTGACTTATGAATTGTTGTTATCTGTCAGTATAAATGATTGATTAATGCATTATGAGGTTTATTTCACTATTGAATTGGTTGTGAGCATACATGATTTTGCATTAGATGTGATGGTTGTTATCATTAGTACACACACGAGCTATGTATGAGCTAACTATGCATAGATACCTTGTGTGTGTACGCTAGTATGGTTTTCATATGTGTAGTGTTGAATTTATGAATCTAGTTGAGGGTTTGCCTTGTAAATCTGTTGGATGCCCTCTTGGAAGTTTAGGGATTGATGTAGAGTTGATATAAGAAAGATCTATTGAAGTTTTGTATTGGTTCATGTTTGAGGGATTTTGGTTGAGGTATGTTGCTGAATTTATTGGTACAGATAGAGGTTGTATAACAGTGAGGTTCTAGCACATGGTTTGATGTATAGACTTGTGGTATAGTGTTTGAGGTATATGTGATCAGATTGGATTGGTTGATGAGTATACAACGACATGTTTCTCAGTGACAGGTTTGACAGAACAAGTTATGACAGTGACATATTCAGTTTCTACATTTGACACTTATATTTCAGGGCAGTTGGACGGGGCAAGGATAAGTGGTTGTAGCCACCTTTCGGTTGTAGCTGAAGAACATATGGGGGTGTATCCTCCTTCTAGTTGTAGCCAAAGAATTGGGGAGTTGGAGCTTCCCTCGGGTTGTAGCTTGAAAATAGGGGGTCTGAGCCTCCTTCCAGTTGCAACTGGAAAATAAAGGAAGTTGGTGCTTCCAATGAATGTAATTCTTAAAGACAAATAAGAAAAAGCATTCTGTGGTTTTCTCCCGCATTGGGTTTCCACGTAAAAAATACTGGTGTACTATGTATGTGTATGCTTGTTCATTTGTTCATGGTTTATTTACTTTGCACTTATTGTATGATAATGCTATATTGATCATAAAGATAAATAACACTTGCATACTATGGTTAAAAGGATTACAAATCTCTATTACTGATTCATCCCCCCTCTCAGTAATCCAACACCGTTGGCCCTGATTATGGGGCTTAACCCCAAGGGGGAACAAGAAATTCAAACCCGTGACCTCCTCCGCTGGGGATAGCTTCATGTCTGGCTCAAAACCACTTGAGCTAACTCTTGGGACTAATTAAAGACTTAATGTTATTTATTAAATTAAATAATTTAATTTACAATTTAATATATTATTTGGTATTGGAAAAATCTATTTTGATTAGAAAGTAGTTTGGATTTAGTGTGATTTGTTGTTTATCAAATTGTTGATTTAATTCAAAAGTTAATCAATAATTTGGTATGGCAAAATCTGTGTTGATTCGATTTAAATTACATTTGGGTGATTTGATTTGCAAACCTATCCAATTGATTTCCTTAGTAATAATTAGATTGCTTGTCACAGAGGTAAAGGAGTATTTATTTGGTTAGCTTCCATAAGACCTTCCCAAGGAGTAAGGCAATGGAAGTAGGAGATTAAAAGGGGGACCTAGGGAAAAGAGAAGGAGTTAGTGAATTGTGGGAAAAAATCTTGGGTTGGAGGAGGAGAACCCTGAGAAGGTGATAGAGGACTTGGAACATCAAACCTACTAATCTGAGGACATTGAGACCTTGATATATTGTGAGAGAGACATTGAGACCCGGATATACTATTGGTATGTACTTTTTGGGACTTTGGGCATGGAGAGATAGGAAACCCCCCAAGGTTTCCTAAAGCTGGGGAGTCGGTGAGGCTGTTCCTAGCTAGATGGGAGGAAAAATACATAGTTTCGAGCAGTTGACAAGGAAATGAGACAAATTAGTGTCAAGGGACACAAGCAACTAGAGTGAGAGGTATTTTACTATTCTACTTATCCCTAATTAGCTATGGTAAATTTGTTAATTTATGAGGCTCTAAATTGAAATCATGTTGTATATTGAAATTTTTGTGGGAGGCTACTTTGAAATTTAAATTGAGATTGAAATAGTTTAAATTGAACCATAAGGAAATTAAACAAAAAATTACTTTCATACTAGAAATTACTCTCATATGTTCATAACAATGTTTTTATTAACATAAAATGTTCACTTAGAATACATAATACTATAGTGTTTAACTTTGAAGCCCTAGTGAAGGGCTTTACACCACTAAGATTCACATTTAGAAGTGACAATGATATTATTATTAAGAACTCCATTTCTCTTGCTAGAAAACACATATGATATAAGAATCAATACATACGAGTGATTTCCATTCAATTTTCACAAATAATTTTTAAACAAAAAATTTACAAACTTATAGGAATAAACTCAATTGCATTTACTTAAAAGCAACACCTTTCTATCTTTCAAAATAATGAAAGATTTGCAAAGATAAATACTTATATTATCCATAAGTTGACTTCCAAGGCAATTGGCTAGGTGTGAGCAATTTTCCTCCCAGCCATAGGCAAATCCTCATTGGATGCCACCCCCTTAATAGGCTATGAGACCACCAGGGTGAAGAATATAAGTTCAAGACTCCCAAGTCACTCTTCGCTTTACCAGAAGATTCCAAAATAAACCAAGAAATCCATTGATAAGGTCTTTATTAAATATTTCAACTAGGACAACTTTGGCACTCACTTTACTACCCCATACAACACGGGAAGACACTCCCTTCTTTGCTCTCTAGTCCCTCATGAATACTCTTCCTCTTTGTTCTCTTTAGTATGTGTAGCAAGAGTCCAAATCACCGTCTACTTTCAAATTTATTTTGCAATAGTATGTTGCTTCTTAGACAATAGATTTTTAAATTCTTGGACAACCCAAAAAGGAAAACAATATATAGGGATTTAAGAATATGTCTCCCTACTCATTCTTGGTGCTTATTGTCACACTATATTCCCTATTCCATATCTCCATGGATGGTACAAGAATTGGGCTAGTTCTTCTTGATGAAAACTTCTATATTCTCTTCAAGAAGTCTATCTTTTTCAAGCTTTCCTCCTCTAATCCGAATTTCCTATCTGCATGAATGAATGGGTGACAGTGAGGAGTCTCCAATCATTTCTCGGTTCCCTAAAAGTAGGATTTGGTTACCTCAAAGTATGAGGTAATTTCTTGAGTGTAGGAGATAATTACTGGAGGTAATTAAGTCTTTTCACTAGGCTCCTAAGTTAATTAGCATAAACATTAGGATGAAGTAGAAATAGGACAATCACATAGAAGATGATTTAGATAGAACATGGCAAAGTCACAAGACACAGGTAAATCCCCTTGGACCCCTTTACCTTTCCCCTCTGGTGGACTCATAGCCCCTTAGGTGCTCTTTCTCGATTAGCCTTAGTACCTTTTTTTAATTTCAAATTGATTATGTTTGTAAGTATTCAAAATCGCCATGGCCAATCTACTTCATGGTGTGGAAAACATAGTAATGAAAAATATGTACATTATCTACAATAAATACATCATCAAATTTAGGATTTCCAAAGGGTTGAAATCAACATATTACATTCCCCTTCCCTTGGAATTAACAATGTCCTCAATATTCTTTTTCTTTTAAGCAATAATTTGAGTTTAGAACATAAAAGGATATGCCTCTTTCATGGCATCCTCTGTTTCCCATGTGACTTCATTTGGACAAAATTGTTTCTATTATACCTTTACCTTTGTGATGGCTTAGTTACGAAGTAGTGTTACTTTCCTATTTAACTTCAAGGTAAACATGTTCCCCAATTTTAAATTCCTTATGCATTCTACTCTTGTTTGCACAAATTTTATGCCTATCTTGAGATATCTTCAGATTGTTTAATCCTAATAACTTCTTATTCCATATCCTTGAGCATTTTTGGCTCAATCATAATTCTATTCACTGGATTATCCCAACTTATTGGAGTATTACATCTTTTTCCATGAAGAACCTCAAATGGACACAATAAGACAATCCCTTCTTTGCCCTCTAGTACCTCAGGAATACTCTTTCTCTACGTTCTCTTCAATACTTATAGCAAGAGTCCAAATCACCATCTACTTTCATATTTCATTTCCAGTTGTATGTTGCTTCTTATATAGTGGATTTTTAAAGTATTGGACAACTCAAAATGGCCAACAATATACATGGATTTAAGAAAATGATGCCTACTCATTCTTGGTGCTTATTGTCATGCTACATTACCTCTTCCACATCTCCATAGATCATACAATAGACATGATAGGTGTTCTTCAAGGAAACCTATATATTCTCTTCAAGAAGTCTATGTTTTTTAGGCTCTCCTCATCCAATTTGAATTTCCTCTTTACACGAATAAATGGCTGAGAGTGAGGAGCCTCCACTCCTTTTATGGTTCCTTGAAAGTAGAAATTGTTTTACTCCAAAGTAGTAGGTAATTGCTTGAGTGTAGGAGATAATTACTTGAGGTAATTAAGTCTTTTAACTAGGCTCTTGATTTAATTAGCATAAACACTGGGATGAAGTAGAAATATGACAATCACATAGAAGAGGATATATATAAGACATGACAAGGTCATGAGACATAAGTCGATCTCCCTTGGATCCCCTTACCTTTCCCATTTGGTGGAATCATAGCCCCTTAGGTGTTCTTTCTTAATCAACCTTAATACCTTTTATTAATTTCAAAATGATTATGCTCACAAGTCTTCAAAATCACCATGGCAAGTCTATCTCATAGTGTGAAAAATGTGTACATCATCATCATGCACCCTTAATCTGATTAAATAAGATCATCAATCTAGTGGATTGGTTATTGTTTCTTGACCATGCTTTTGTTTAGAGCTCTGTAATCAATATAGAGTTGTCATGCCCCATCCTTCTTTTTCACCAACACAATTGACCTCCCACAAGTTCAGGAGCTTGGTCGAATGTGGCCCGTTTGAATGAACTCTTGAATTTGAGATTTGATTTCTTCATTCTACAAAAGAGAACATATGTATGATGGCACATTAGGTAAAGGATCACTAGATATCAAATCAATTGAATGCTTTACTTGGTAGAGAAAAGGAACCTGTGTAGGTAAAGTGAAGATATATCTATATTCTTCCACTATCTTGTCCATCTATTTTTGCTCTATAGAGAGAACCCTTTCTAAGGTCATGGTTGTTGTAGTGATATTCTATTCACCTTTTGATCAAATTATGAAAAGTGAAAATATCCTAGTATGAGAGATTACCTTCCTACACTGCTTTACTGAGATCAAGGAAACTATGTTAGTTTGAACTACCTCCGGTACCCTATAAAGATAACCTTCCAAAGTAAAAATGGCATTATGGGGCTTGGAATCATAAACAATGTGACATTTCCACATATAGGGTTTTCCTAAAATATTATCACAAAATTCAAGTGGGGAAACATCACATAGTACCTCATCTTTGAAGGGATTGATGTCATAGGGTAGGCGACATTTCTAACTTACATTGATGTGTCATCCTTGGATGAGCCAACTAATGGCATATGGGTAGGGTGTGGCGTTGTTGACAACTTCAATCTCTTGATGACCTCAAATAATATTAGGTTCTTTTGGATACTGCTATCAATAATAAAATTTAGCGAAGACCCCTTCACCCATATTTGTGAATGGAAGAGGTACTCACCTTCCTTGAGCTCCTTTGGATCTTCTAGTTTGCTCTTTTTTGTTGCATTGATAACATTAGGTTCTACATTGATGATATAATTTCCTTTATTTATATCTGAATCAGAGTCTGAGCGAGAGTCTGACTCTAAGTCTTTCAACTTGGCTAGCAATGACTACTTTGAGTGACATTCATTAGTTTTGTGCTAGGGGATTTTGTGGAATTGACACCACTTTCCAGTGTCCTTCTTTGACTTCAAGTTACCCTTCTTTTCCTATGGCTTGAAGTGGTTGTCTCAAGGTTATCTATACTTGATCTATCATTTTCTTCATGAATTAGGGCCTTTACCATGCTTATGTTGTGGTGTATTTATAAACCTAAACTCCACTTATTCTTTTGATATTTTTTTTCTTTATTTTGATAATGTATCCATAAGTGATTCCCAGTGAGGAGATGTCTAAGAACTCCATCTCGATTTGGATGTACCTACATAGGCCACTGTGGTACTTCAAAACCAAGTGCTACTTGGAATATTTGATACCCATAATTGAGTGCAAGATATGGAAGATATTGGTGTACTCTGACATTGTCTATTCTCTCTCCCAGCATAGAGTTTTCTGTCTCATGTGCTAGTCATCATAGTTTACAAAAGGGTTGAACTCCTCCTTGAGGGCATCAATTAAATCCATCCAAGTGGGTTTTGTCCTAAATGTTGCATACTTATCTTTGCCATTTATCTCCTAGTAACCATCCCACTAATGCTTGACATAGGAAAGGGATTTAAGGAGTGCAAAGATGATCTTTTTGTTTTTGGAAAATTTTGAATAGAGTAATAACCCTCTAACAATTTAACCATTTCTCCAAAGCATTTGCATCTATTTGGCCTTTAAATAAAGGATGCCAAATTTAACTTCTACCTTGAAGGGTTTTGCCCCTAAAAAATGACTACTTGTTGAAGGTGTCTATTCCATCGTTGGTAGTGGTTAAAGGATCTACATGAAATATCCATCATCTCATTCCTCTGTTGCTTGAGGGATTCCTTGAGAAACAACTTGATAATATATCTTGACCCATCATCTCTCTTTTCTTCCACCATGGGAGGTTTCTTAGGTTGGCGAGAGTGGTATTTCCCAAACTTAGTTAGTTTGAGGCCCAACTCCCTATACCCTGAACTTGTCAGGGACATGCACAAGAGCATGTTGCTCAAATACCACTAATTTGGATTATTTTGATCCAAATGGATCCAAGAAGGAAAAAATTCAAAGTTCTCAGATTCAGATGAAACCAATGCCATCATGTAGTTCTCGTTGTGCCGATTCCGACAATATATTCTTTTTAAAAAATGGACGCCGTATGCAAAAGATATCGCGATTTGAAGTTTTTCCCAAACATGCAAAAAAAAGTCAAAGTCAAAGTCAAAGTCAACAATTCGTACTGCTGACGTCAACAATACATGGTAGATGGCATCAACTTGACATTATTATGCTGATGTGGCATCACTAGAGGCTGAGACGTGTCAGGTGGATTTGGCATTTTCGGGTGCTGATGTGGCAGGTGACTGGACTGTACGGACTGACACGTGGTAGTCCATACGATGACGTGGTCCAGTAACAGTTCACCACATGGCAGTACAAATTGACAGGATGGTAGTAATGTGGCGACAAGTGGCAGGATCCGGGTTGGACACGTGGAGTACGGTGCTGACTCAACAAGCTGATTGGACAAGGTGATTGTGCATTGACTGGTTGTACAGTCCAATCAGGAGGTGACACGTGGCCCAATCATAGGAAACTACCTGGCACCCTCGATCGGGCCAGTAAGGCCTGGGTTAAAAATTTGTTGCACCTCTGGCTGATTCGTATGCATGACCTCCGGGAACGCCAACAAATAACCACAAAGGATGCAACTGAACTAGCTACAAGGCAGGGCTTAACCACCCTCCATTATTATAATGTTTTGTTGTGATATTGGTGAGATATTGGGGATAAGCCCTAGTCGGCGGGGGCTAGCTCGCCAACCAAGGTGCTAGACCAAGGGCCAAGGATTGTGTCTTACCACTTAGCACGTTGCCACATGGCCCTCCATATGACGAGGACCCGGTTGAATAGGGGGTGCATGCCAATATTTTCCAAAGTGGGTTTTTAAACTTTGGAACTGGATTTTTTAATATTTTTAGGCTTGTTATATTGAGATTTTTGCCCATTTTTGAGGATCTGGAGCCTAGATTGAGGCTAGATCTTGGGAGGAAGCTGGGATGTGACCCCCAACTCAAATCCTATATAAATCTTGCCTTTTTGACATGGAAAACAATTTCAGAACAAGAGAATGATGAAGAATTGGTAAAGTCCAAGCCATTTTTATGCAAGGAAGTCAGGAGAGTAGCGGAGCTTTGGAGGCCATTTCTGGGAGTTCTACTCCACCTTTTTCAGTGTCGTCTGTTGCGTTGAGTTCCTGAGACAAAGAAGAACATTGTCGTTTCAGTCAGAGAACAATTTGATGTAATTCTGATGTATTTTTGAAGCATGGAAGATTAATAATAAAACCTCCTCCACTGAGACAAAGACCCTGAGACGTAGGCAACTTTGCCGAACTCCGTTAACAAATTTTGGCGTTATGGTTTGCTATTCTTAATGCTCATTTTATATTCTGTATTCTTTAGGATGGCTACAACATTATTTCATTAAATCTTCTTCTTCTCTTTAATTTCTAAATTGTAAATCAACTCATGCAAAATACTTAACCAAGTCATTTAAAAGATCATTTCAGATCATATTTAGAATATGAAATGAAGGTCGAAATATAAATGGAAACAAACAAAAATATATTTTAGAGGTCATAGTGGTACAATCAAACCCAAATTCTATTAATGAATGAATTATAGGAAAAGACTGTAAAGTGAAAATCAATACAAACTAGTTAGAATAATGGTATCTTATCTCTGAAGAGGGATGTGTTGTGTATGCTCATTCACAAGAAGACATTATAAGAGGCCAAAATTTCCTTTTAACATAATTATGTTTCCCTAAGTTTCAAAACCCTTAAGATCCAAAACCTTAACCCTAGGAAATGATGTGGCAACATGAATGTGGGTCTCGAGGAGGCTAGTTAATATGCAAATTCTTGGGGATGCAAATTTGGTATATAAAGTATGTTTAATGCATTTCTTGGATCACTATAAAGTATAATCTTTGCTCTATGTGTTTGGCAGACCACAAAATAAAAAATTGTGTGTCCTATGTCAACTACCAAAAACACAAGGGAAATGCTCGAAAAATCCATTGAAAGTTTGGGACTTGAGAAGTTGTAGTAGCATTGCCAAGATGTTGAACCATTTTGAGTTAGTAGAATAAGTGGGTGGCAACCAATATCCACCTAGATCACTCTACAAAACTGTATTTTATAATTGGATAGTTATCAATTATGACAACTTGTTATCGATATTTTCATTTTATGTTATTTGCATATTCCATTATTAAAGCACTTCAAGAATATGACAATCAACAATAAAATGAAAAAAACAATTGTCCAAACATCAAAAGAAGTGTTATGATGCTCCAGATATAGGTTTGATAATTAATGGCATGGATAAAAAAAATACACTTTTTCCACATTTTATCTGTACACCAAAGAATTTAAAGGAGGAATTTTTTATTCAGTTTCACTTGGTTGGTTGCATGGTTTTTAATGGTTAAATGTCTCCAAGGGTTTACTTATCAACTCCAAATATTCACAATGATTAAAATTTGTACATCACCATAATTCATCATGTGCTTATTCTTTGGTTTGGTAATCAAGTTCTGTATCTACAATTGGACAATGCTAGCACTAGAAAAAAGAATGTCATGCTTGAATATTTAATCATGATTATTGAATTGAGAAATTTTCAAAAGATAAAAGTAGGTTTCTTTGTTGTTGGGGACAAACATGAGCATATTGATCAAATGTTTACTCGTTTTGCAGTAACATTGAGCGAGAATAATTTTGGGATCTTGACATCATTAATTGAAACTATTAAGAAAGCATATTGTCCAAAGACTATTTTTCATGCAGTAGAAGAAACCATTGACATGTGAAAATTTATTCATGGATCGCATGGTGAATAAAAGTGCATTGAACAACTCATTGACATTAGCTTCCAACATCAATTATGTATCAAAAATATTGGTGGGAAAACGCTTATATGGGGCAAGCACCAATCAACTAGTGCCAAATTGGGACCTTCGTTAGTTTTTTTCTATTTCTTAAGTTCATCCCAAATAATCAAATGTATGTATCGAAGTTATTGTTATTGAAATAATGTATTTAAATTCATAATGCACTAAGACATAATAGATATGCACATTATTCTAAATGCTTAGAGGAAATAAAAAAAGGCTATTAGAGATACATATGAGTACTTTGATGTTACTGATTCTATTTGGTGGGAGTCGTTTTTTAATGATCACAGTGAAATAATTTCAAGCTCAATTGAAATGGACATATATTTTTGAAGACTCCATTTATTTGGCCACAAAGCACACAAAATGATTGCGAGGAAAGAAATTTTGTTGAACAACATGAATTTCAAGGTGGCATTGAGTCTTCATGACCAAAGGCAAGAAAAATGTATATTGGTTTTAAAAGACCACGTGAATAAAGTGAAGCCATGGAAGACCTTTATAGAGGATCAATACAAGATATTAAGGATGGTTGCATGATTGCATTTTTATCCACTAAATATCCATGTGATTATTCATTATGGATTGAAAAAGTTATGAAGGTGAATAAAGAAAATGAAGAAGTTATAGCAATTGAAGTACATTGGTATGCAATAGATATACACCCATTTAATGGTGTATACAATCCAGAGATGGTGATTGAGAAATATACCTGTAGAAAGAGAAAAAATGGTCAAAATATAAATCGTTTCCACATTGACATCTTAAAATTAGAGGGTGTTGACATACTTGTTTATGAATTTCATTTGATAAAGAGATGAGCTCTTCGCTCTAGGACTATAGAAATTATCAAGAGGTTTCCGACACAAAAAGTAGTTGCAAGATGAGAGTTTAGTGAACCTGCACATAGATCTAGAAGGTTCAATACATAGATAACACGTTGTACGAGAGGTTTTAATGGAAGCTCCACGAAAAAATTATTCTTTCTCTATTTATAGAGGAGGTTGTTAGTGGAGGCAGGCGACTGAAGGTTTTTGCAGAGGTTGTTTTTACTGGTGCACCTATAAGGAACAGATGCTCTGGTGCACATATAAAAATGAAGCTCCTATGCTTAAATATTCAAAAGCATCGTCATACATTATAATAAAAAAAAAACACCGAATAAAGCACCCCCGTGACGTTGAACATTACGACCCGGTGCATATGCCTGTCATCAGACGCACCGAGGTAGGGTTAATAAAAAAAATTACCAACCAAATTTTCATTATTACACTTCACATGTGCTTCCAAACTATCAAGCAAGCACCGATGCTCACTATCCTTCCAAGGATGCCTTGTTTGCGGTGCTCTACAATGAGTTCAATAGCTCCACTGGTAAATTCCACACATTTGCAAATTTTGGAAATTACCATGAATTTTCACTTCCTCTCAATAATGGAACCATGCCTCTTCGGGACATAAGAGTCCAGGTAACTTGTTTATGACCTTCCTATTTGCATTTTCATCCAATTAAAATTTGATTTTGGCTTGAAATTTGGCCCTTTTTTGATTATTTTTTTTCCAATTTCGCGCGGTGCATCTGAATTCTTCGGCTTGCCCTGAAGCAGTGCATCCTGTGTGTAAATGCATAGTAAGTATCGCCACCAGTGCATAGAATCTAACATTATGCATCAGTTTCGTTCAAAGAAAAGCACCACAATTAATTTAAAAAAATAAACATAGAGGTGCGTCTTTTGTGATGCCCTGTTGTCAATGCATTATAAAAGACAATGCACCACTAACGAACATGCTAGTTATATGGGAACATTGGAGCACCAATGCATTCAATTTAACCAAGTGCACTGCTAAATTTACATCCCATAAAATTTAGCGTAACAGTGCGTCCATGTTAACCAAATGCACCAATGCTATTAAAAGAATCGCACCGGGAAAAATAATAAATGACTTGTCATAGCGAGGCATTTTGTTGGATGCCCCATTATTGGTGCTCTATGAAACACAACACACCACTAAACAAAATGTTGGTGGTCCAATAACATGGTAACACTGGTGCATTCATATGAACACATTGCACCTCTTAATTTGCAATAAAACAATTTAACCTAGCTGTTATAGCAAGATTTGCCTCACCCTATGCAATCTTGCACAAAGGGCTTTTTCCATTTCCCTATGTAGTCTTTTCATCCCTTTTTGCAAATCCTAGAGCTAAAAATACATATTTTCCACATGTATGCACCTTGCCTACTATACAACATGCGTATATGCAGGCTGCACCACTACAGCCCGCGTGCATCAGGATTTGTGTCAAAAAATGAAAAATGGTGTCAGGTTTCCATGTCATGATAGGAGATCTATGACCCTTGGCCTTCCATATACTGGAAATGTTCGAACTCGGCCCTTCAGTTCCATTTGAAGGCTATAAATTGGCCAATTCCGAGCTATGGAAAAGAGGAGAAAGAATTCAACTTTGAGAGCAAAGTTACTCTGGAGAAATTATTTGCTTCATATTGAGTCTGCATCCCTTTGTCCTTTAACTTTGAACACAACGTTCAACTCCCAAGATCTTCCCTTATTGATTGAGAACTTCATTGTCTCTCTTCTATGAGCTTGCCTTTGGTGGAGGATTGAAGTGGTGGAGGCCCAGTTGGAAGGAACTTAGTTTCTCAGTTCTGAACCGTGCTGACACAGAAGTTTGTAACATTTTCACTTCTATTGATCATATATTAATAAAAATACTCTTTTCCCGTCCAATTGATATCTTGCGAATATTTGAATTATTATTCCATGGGAGTATTTGTTATGTATATTAATGGATTATGCTATTGAATGTGCAAACATCATATATTATCACCATATCTTTCTTTCCTTGGTTGTTGAGGACTAGTTGCAGGTATATTGCTTTGGGTCAAGTGCTCAACGATGGACTTCATTGAACGTCCGGACGAGGTAGGCCTTTTATCTTGTCTTGCTAGAATATTTGTTTATATAACATACTTGAGAATAGAGTTGATTTCTGCAGTCATTTCCGTCTGTTTTGGTTTACCCCTAGCCATAGAGAGATTTTCCTCATAACAGAATTGGCGACCATACTGGGAATTGAATCTTCTTGCTTAGGGTTTGAAGTGTTTTT
>ML792547.1:392636-404836 GCA_009831015.1 Picea engelmannii
TCCAAGGCTATTAAATCAACATATGTGTCTGACAAAGTGAGTGGAGAAATCCATTGTATAATTGGTAATATCATGAGGCTCCACTTACACCGGAGTTAATCACGAGGTTGTGCGAGGTTGGTTGAAGGGATATCCCCCCGATACCTTCTTAGCATCATAAATATTTCTGGGGATCTATTCATATATGGGGATCTTGCTAGTGCCCTTACCTCTGTGAGAGGCGATACTTTCAATGTTTCGGGCTTTGCTACCTTTCCCATATGGTGGACTTGACTTACGACTGCTCGCATGTGCATTGGTTATACATTGGTTGCTTAGTTTCTTGACTTAGGTGCCACCTAGGTTACTTGCAGGGGTTATTCTGCAGGTACCTTGGGTTAGATAAGGGTCAGACAACACACAACCTTTATGGAGGATTACCTCTACGGGGGGATTTGATCGACTCGTTGTTAATCCCACGAGGGCCCTTATAACTGATTTTGTTACCTCCGATATTTAGCAGGGAGTCTCAGGCCCCTCTTGGGCGAGACATACCTTCTTTAGAGAGGGAGGCCCCTTTCAACCACTTTACCCCATTTGTGTGCATATTGGCCGTTTGATTTTTGGTGTTCTCTTTGACTATTAGTTGGCCTTAGGAGTTTATACTGAGTTTTCATTATCATGGATAGTGGAGTTCCTTTGGCTCCCTCATTTACCGCTACCCCCCCCATGATGTTCACTCATTTCATGGGGACAAATCCATCCATTTTTCATAATGGTATGTAGAACTATGATGCTCAGTCCATTGCTTGGGTGTCTAGTCATTTTCCTGTTGATATGCCAAATGTGCCTTCAACCTTTTCCTCCTCTCCCTGGTCTACTTATATGAATCCTTGCATTGGATCCGGGGGCACCATGGCCCCTCTGCCTACATCTTCGTTTGATATGAGTCATGTCCCTCAAACAACTCTCACTGTGGGAGGTTGGAACCTCCCCTCTTATGGATCCAATCCTAACTATGCTCCTTCAAGAACCAATACTCAAATGAGTGCTTATTCTACTTATTACACCCCATCTGTGTATCCTTCGTCCGCCATGCCTGTTTCTTCGAACACTTTTCCCATGGCGGGTCCAGATATATCCCCAGGTCTTTCATACGGGGAGAATTAGTTTTACGGTTTGGGCTACCCTCTTCATGGAACCCCTTCACATGGGGGCAACATATATCCTCACTTGAATAATCCTTATCATACTTCCGTCTCTTCGCAAACTTCAGTGATGATGCCTGTACAAACCTCTTTGGATCAGTTGGGCGGAGGATACTACCTTTCCGGACAGGGACAAGGGGGTAAACTAGGACCCTTCCTGGCCTGCAATGTTTCAAATCTAATCTTTCCCTGGACCTTGGTATCAAATGCCACAACTCACCGCTAGTCATGTTGGAGATGGGTCGACAACCTCTGCAAGTCATGTTGACAACCTGCACCCAGCCACTGCTAGTCATGCCGGGGGCATCGCTCTAGTCACCACGAGTCATATCAATGTCACATCTCCAACCTTTGTACACCATGTAGAATATTTCTCTCTCGCCTTTGCCAATCACGTTGAGAGCATGTCACCAGTAGTTGGGAACAATGCTGAGGGCATAGAGAAGCCTAGACATCTCAGATGTAAGCCTAAATTTCTTTGGAGGACTTGCGAAGGAGATCACCTTAGTCATTTATGTCCATCTACGACTGGGATACCAAAAGTGTGGTTCTCACCCAAGGGCCTTTTGGGTTTTGAGGTGTTTGTGGTTTCCCCACACCCTGGTTCTCCTTTGATTGACACAACAATAGTTCCATTGCAATCCTCTCCTGACCATACCCCCGTTGTCGAGGGTGATGTGTCCCCTATCACTGTTATCCCGCATCCTCTTCAACCTAGAATTAAAGAAATGGTCGTACCAGTGCAATCTCTGATCATTCCAACTCTCCTTTTGGAGCGTGATGCATCCTTCAACCATGTTGTCAACATCCCTGATAATGCTCCTTCTGAACACGAGAGAGTTTTTCTCTCCCCGAGTACTCTCCCTCCAAGTCGTGAGGAAGTTCCCTTTGATTGGGATGGTATTGTGGGGTATCCAATGCCCCATCCTATGTCTTTTCTAGTAAGAGACATTATCCAATATATCACGGAGACAATAACCTTTGCTAGCACTTTATTCTCCTCGACTTGGAGAGATTTGGGTTTTCCCAAGATTATGTCGGCTATTTGTAAGATACTGACATTCCACAGAAGTCCAGCACGAGAGCCTTGGCCTCCCCCGTGACTTGCCGCCTAGAAACTCCCAAGCGAGTATGATTTAAGTTATTTTCCGACTCGTCTAAAAGAGCGAAAAGATTACCGAGTGATTTGTCCCTTTCACACTCCTTAAATTGGACTTGAAAGGTCATGAGTCTTAGTTAAGCTCTTTTCCGACTCATTTTCAAAAAGCGAAAAGATTTTCGAGTGAACTTGTCTCTTTCACACTCGTAAATTGGATTTGAAAGGACATCTATTTGGTACAAGTTTATCCCTTTTTCACACCAAGTAGACTAAAGATCATGAAAAAGGACATTTTTTGGCGTTAAGTTGTGATTTCATCTCATACCCTTGCTTGCAGTATTGAGCCTATCGTCGGTTCTCGCTTTGCATTATAAACCGTTTGCCTCAACAATTTTTGCATCCTCAACCAAGCAGAGCCTCGTTTATATCCTTTGCATTTTGACACCCTATACCCAAGAGGGAACATTCCCTTGAGTGTCCATCTCCCGCATGCATATCCTTGCATTGAGCATAGGTATGTTCCACTGCCGGAACTAGTTTTTCTTACTTGTGACACTCACTTCCTCCTCTGTATCATAGCATTCATTTGTCTATGAAAAAACAAAAAAAAGACAGGCGAGAAGGGAGTATTATATTATATTGGCAGCAGTCCTGTCGCCTTTGAACAAAGCATACAGTTATTGAGTCCATTTGTCATCGTAATTTTGGGTTTAGCATGGCCTTAGGAAGTTGAGCTCGTTACATAGAGTTTTCTTTACCGACTAGTTACTCTTCCTATCCCTATAAAGAATTTCATTGATGCCTCTTGCATATAATGGTTTCATCATTGAGTCTATGCTGCTAGAGTCTTCCATATGTCTCATGCTCTTGTTCAAAGGAAGTCTATCATCATGTGTCGGCCATTCCTTAGAACTCTTGACTTTGCATGTCGGCCATACCCTCAGTTTGTCTCAGAGTCACGTGATATTGTAGTCCTATCATGCACCCTGGTCCTACTTTCATCATTGGTAGGTAACCTTGAACTCAACAGTCGACATTTCATCATTGGTCGTTGACTGGGTGGTTTTCCTTGTGTTCGATGGAAAGACATCTATTCACACATTGGGATTCGTGCAGTGTCTTGGATTCCATTAGACTTATTGGCGGTTTCCTCACCTTTGTCAACAATTTTCCTCATTGGATGCTATTCAAAGGGTCTTTTTTGTGTACCGCTTGCACTTGGCACACGTGAAATATGCATAGGGTCATTGGTTCGTGAACATGTTCTTCGTCTGATTTCCTCCAAATCATGAAGCTCCTGCTTTGTACCTCATGCTGAATGATGAGAGATGCCTTAATGCTCTCCTTTCAATGGGTCTCATTCCATCAACTTCAACTCATCTATTCTGGAAACGAGACTTAGCGTCTTATGAGTACCTTGAGGCTTGTAGTCATCAGTGGCAGGTTCTCTCACCATCAGTAGTTGGGAATACATCAATGTCTCCTGATCGATGGATCCTTCAAGTGTTCGACCCTGACTCCTTTATTCACACTTGTAAGAATGTTCTCGGTGCCTTGATACCTACTTTCATTATCGGTAGGCTGTCTTGCGTTTGTTAACGATATACCTCAATGACTGGTAATCAAATGATGTTTAATTATGTTTGACCTAAAATCCTTTATTCACATGATGTTGACTTGCACCTTTGGCGGATTGTGTAGAAGACTTGAAGACATCGGTATGTGGCTGCAACTTTCCTAAGCTGTCTCTTCCTTTTCATTGGACCAATACATATATGACTTCAATGATCACGGGAGATCAGATTGTACTTCAATGTATACAATTATCTTTAGATTGATTTTGAGACTGGTTCTACTGGGCCTTGTTCATGACTATGACAACCTTTGGCATGTAACCGCATTTGTATTTGCCTATTCATGACCATGAACAATCGTTTAGTATATTTTTTACATGAATCTGCAGTGTAATTTAAATTGGCAGCCATGTATGCAAAGTTAGTGCAGAATGTAATGAACAACTAGTTCTTCCATTTGGTTCCCCATCACTCTACTTTAGGGTGTTTATAATGTATTTCGGCCATTGCAGATACTCCTATGACCTCACACATTAGGGGGCATCTGTTATAGAAAGATTTGCCTCACCCTATGCAATCTTACATAGAGGGCCTTTTTCCATTTCCCTATGCAGACTTTTCATCCCTTTTTGCAAATCCCAGAGCTAAAAATACATTTTTTCCACATGTACACACCTTGCCTACTATACATCATGCGTATACGCAGGCTACACCACTACAGCCCGCGTACATCAGGATTTGTGCCCAAAAATGAAAAATGGTGTTGGGTTTCCATGTCATGACAGAAGATCTATGATCCTTGGCCTTCCTTATACTAGAAACGTTCCGACTCGGCCCTTCAGTTCCATTTGAAGGCTATAAATGGGCCAATTCTGAGCTATGGAAAAGAGGAGAAAGAATTCAACTTTGAGAGCAAAGTTACGCTAGAGAAATTATTTACGTCATATTGAGTCTGCATCCCTTTGTCCTTTAAGTCCGAACACAATGTCCTTTAAGTCTGAACACAATCTATCAGTGCAATGCGTCTTATGGGATACACCACTAAAATAAGCAACAATGCGACAATAAACATGGAACACCAGTGCGCAAACTCTAATAGTACGCACTGGTGTCGTTTGAAGAAAAGCACTGCGACAATTTTAAAAAATAAACACAACGGTGTGTATTTTGTGATGCCCCTTCACTATTGCGTTATAAAAGAGAACTCACCACTAAACAACATGCTGATGCTCTGGGAACACTGGATCACTAGTGCGTTCAATTTAAACAAGCACATTGCTTAGTTTACACACCATAAAATTTAGCGTAGCGGTGCGTCCATGTTAATGAAATCACTGGTGTTGTTAAAAGAATTGCACTAGGAAAAATATTGAATGGCTTAGCATACCAGGGTGTCTCATTGGATGCCCCATTACTGGTTCTCTATACAACACAACACACCACTAAACAAAATGGCAGTGCTCCAATAACACGGTAGCACCGGTGCATTCATATCAACACATCGCACCACTTAATTTTCCATTAAACAATTTAACCTAGTGGTTCCCCTAGGTCCAAAAAATAAATCGGTGTAGTAAAGAGCATGATACAAGGCCAAATATTTCACTATGTAGCAACATAGTGTGTCTTATGGGATGCACCACTAAAATTATTAAGAATTAGAGCACAAGATAAACGTGACAAGAATTGGCAGAAAGGGCTTTATGTCATTCTGATACTCATTGTATCGATCTGATGACATGAATTTATAGTACATAGATTGACTAAATCTAGATCTAGATCTCATCGATGACTCATAAATGGATCATGACAACACCTCATGAATAGATAAGGTTTACAACTCATAAGTAAGTGGTCTCAAACTTTGTGGTTATCCAAGGAATTACATTATAACATTCCCCCCCTCAATCACAAGTCTGAATAATTGTACTAGTAACAAAACAATAATTGGTATCATCTTCAATATGAAATTGATAAACTAAGCTTCAATGAAGATATGCTTGAAAAACTACCAATATCTGAATAGTTCATCTGGAAGTGAACAACTGTCATGTCTGAACATTACCATTCTTTTGATTTGAGGAGAATAGTTGCTATGCTGGAATTCCCAAATGTTGATTGATTTTTATGAATGATAGGAATTTGAATCTTGAAGCCCGACTATCATTGTTGAAATATGATATCCCCCTGTCAGGCGCAAGGCGAGAAGTTTGTTGAAGTTGGTTGAGAGGATCCAAGCTTGATTTTGGTTAGTGGTAAACCAAAAATGGAATGAAATAGTTGTAAATTTGGTGGATCGTATGGAATGTTAGGATTGACATTTTTCTTGGTGAAGCAAAAACAAAAAGAAGTCTCAAAAGGAATTTTGTGAAAGAAAAGAACATTTTTGAAGGTTTGGAGGATTTTTTTTGAAAGAAAGGAACCTTTGGCTTGGTGTGAAATTATTAAATTCACCATTCACCCTTCAAAATACCTTTTTAAAAGAAAGAATCATTTGTCACATGATGCGCTCTCAAGAGTTAATAAAAATATCATTTTGTTGTGGTAGATGTGTCCTAGACTACCCTGAAATGGAATAAGGGGGTCTAAGGACAATTTTCCTTGTGTGCGATTGTGATAATGTCTTGGATGCTTATGTTGTTTCGTGTCTAGTGTTTTGACACTCATATTTAATTTGGCAATCAAATCAAGCACACAATTCTCATGTGTTCATGACGGATAATCGTAATTGCAATAAGGAATTAAAAATATGTAAAGAGCAAATTTGTTCATCTAGTTTTTTGAAGACTTAAATTGATCATTGAATTATAAAAATTGAAGGTCAAATCGTTGAATTTGAACATTGAATTGTAAAAAAGGTAAAGTGCCAAACCCCTTTCAAGTCAAAAGTTAATGTTATCATCAAGACATGCTTGAAATTTGAATAAGGAGGTCAAGTAAGTCATCAATATCAAATCATTGTAATCACGTTTTAGAGTTCATGATTGGTAGTACCCTACACCCTAGGTGACACCAATTCAAGCAAGTGTGTTTTCAAAAAAAAAATGGAAGTGAGCGAGTACAAGTGATCTTGTTTTCAAAGAAACAAGTGCAAGCGAGCGAGTGCAAGTGAGTGAATATAAGAGAGCGTGAAACGTGAGTTAGAGAATAATAACAAATGGGTAAAGGAGGAAAGAATTTACAAAATGCCTCTTTGGAAATCAAGGAATTGCAAGAATACAACCATGAATTGCAAAATCAAGTTAAAAATATTGAGTGGACATTAAGTCAAAAGAAAAACATAATTGATCACATGGTTGATACAATACAATCAACACATGATCTTCGACATGAAACAAAAATGAAGGTTCAATTGATTGATGCACTTTAGATAAAATTAAGAGAAAAGCAGAATGAAATTGATGACATGATCGATGCAACATCTGCAACAAATAAAAAAGTTGATGCAAGTTGTGACATAGAGAATCTAATAGAAAATATTCATACAACATGTGCTACAAGAGAGTTCATCCAAATGATTGATGTGACTTGTGACACATAAGATATAATGCATATGGTTGATGCTAATTGTGATATAAAAGACTTGATAGCTAATGCACAAGACACTAAAGATATGGAATTTTCCATTCAATTGATGGAGGAAATATTTGTCAAAGACGAGTCCCTAGAACGAGCACATAATGATAACAACAACAACACAAAATTTGAATATACAAAAGCAAAAAGTCAAGATTCACAAAATGATCTTTCCAAGATGATTGT
Source organism: Picea engelmannii (assembly GCA_009831015.1). Lineage (NCBI taxonomy): Eukaryota > Viridiplantae > Streptophyta > Pinopsida > Pinales > Pinaceae > Picea > Picea engelmannii. The sequence continues at coordinate 400,259 of ML792547.1, forward strand.
CAGACCTTGGGAAGAATTGGTGTTCAACAAAAATCGAGACGACTTAGGATATGACAAAAACAATAGCTTCCATATCCTAGATTACTCCAAACTAGTTCAATTTGTGAGTGCATTATTTCTTGAAGAAGTGAAAAATATTGATAATAAGTGCCAACATTGTCATAGAGTTGGTCACTTGGAGACATAGCATTTTGATCTCCATCCTTGTCTTCATTGTGGGAAGACATATCTTCTTTCATAAAAGTGTTAAAAGAAGAAGAAGGTTAAGCAAACAATTCATTATGGATGGATAAATTCATGGAGATGGAATCAACAAGTGTTGGAGCATGACATTTTGTGTAATTTTTGGGAATCGCACAAGAGAAAACCATGTGACAAGTCAACAAAGAAAGAACGCGCACGAAATACAATTAGCGCATATTCAAGAGCCAACGTGTAGAAGACGGAAGTTAGTTAGTATTAGTTAGCTTTGGTCCATTTTGTAACAAGCTAAGTCCTAATATCAATGTATAAATATGTATGGGTTTTGGCTAGAAGTGGGGACTAGATTCAGAGATGAAGAGTTAAGTGACGGGTAAAATCATGAAGATGGGTAACACTTTTGCTTGTTTTATGATAATTTTATTTTTATTTTAACATGTTCTTCAACTTCCGGTAAACAAAAGTGTTTTTTTATTTAGAATTTTACTTTACTGTAAAAACAAAACTTGTGAAGAATTTTGTTAGCTTTCTACTGACTATTTTTCAATTTTTTTTATTGAGATTTGATATGTCAATTTGGCAATTGTTTGACAATATGTTCATTAAAAATGAAGGGAAATATAATGAGTTATTCCCCCCCCCCCACCTTTTTTTTTTGACAAATGAAATATACTACAACAATCTACAGAGACTCTATTTTGTGATGACTATAGTTTTGAATCTAACGGATGAATATTATAATTTCTAGAATTTTTTGAAGTTGACCAATCTGAAAAAGTTACATATTTTAAACACATGTCCCCCCCACCATGTATCTATCTTAATGTTTACTTAAAATTAAAATCTAAAAATACCCTTTTGAAGAGAACAGTTTAAGGATTATGAATGTAAATTTTCCATAATTTTCCACTGTGTATTTTTAGAGATATGGATTTTTCATTTCACTGAATCATAATCTCACCTAAAAATATTATGCTGTGCTTTTTTTATAAAATTAAATAAAATTAGATTAAAACAATGAAAATGAAAACAAATTATATCCAATGAAAGTAGATTCAATTTTGAAAATGTTGGTATCAATTTCGAAACTAAATTCTGAGTATTTGTAGGAGTCCGCTACCTCCAAAGATGAAGTGAGTTGGAGAGAATTTTCACTTTCCTGCAAACAGTCCCATTTTCAGGTTTTCGGGCGAAATATTCTTTCGGCCGAAACATAGTTTTTAACAGAATTCGTTAAAAATAAACGTTTTGGCCGAAAATTCTTTCGGCCGAAATATTCTTACCGCAGGAAAAAAATTCATCCGAAAAATATTGTAGACGAATTTCAAGGGCGTCGTTCAATTGGACGTGCAAATTTTCGACTGAAAAAATTCCTAGCAACATTTTTTCGACCGAAAAATGCCGCTAAGAATTTTAGAGACCCTATTCTTACAAAAGTGTTACCCATCTTCATGATTTTACCCTGACATATGAAGAAAGGAGCTAAGTGTGCATTGTATGTGCGAATGACTAGGGAATTTTGGGTAGAACTGATGTATCTTATTTGAGCACGATGCACACCAGTTGTAAGGATTCAACATGAATGATTAATATAAGAAGCCAGTCGTTGTGGACATAGCCCAGTTTGGGGTGAACCACATTAAATCTCTATGTCATGATGTATGTTGTGATGTGTTTCTTTTATGTTCTATTTATGGTGCACATGTAATGCATGGATGGTTAATATGAATATGTTATATGATGGTTCTGCGCATGTGATGAATGGTTAAGTACGATGAATCTGTCATAGGTTATTATGTTGTTATGATTTTGTGCACATGAATGAATGATAAGTAAGAATGGATGTTAGAACGGTCCCCATTCCCTCCATGATTGCAAAAGCCTAGTTCTTGTAGTCCCCATAGGTACCTCAGGTGAGACTTCACCTGCTTGAGGATGATGCTGAAAGGGCTGGTATCTTGGGATTTGTTGGCGAATTAATGTTGAACCCCGAGTCTACCCACTGCGCGCTAAAAAATGGTTCCATTTCCAGGGCCGAGATCTGCGATTGAGGGGGATATGGAGGCCTGCTAAGGAGGAGAAATGAAAATGGTTGGACATAAAGGAGATCGAGTTTGCTATAGATCAGAATAAGAATCCATGGATCAACACAGAGAAATGATTACAAAAGTATGTGTTTACAGATTTGCATGAAATTTTCTTTGTTGACTTTTTTGAATATTTTAACACAGTGGATCCGAAGATTAATTGAACAGATCAGAAGATTTCGTATTGCTATTACAATAAATTGGATTCCCGAGTTAATTAGGCAAGTCAACTCGATAAGCAATCGAGTATCACACGCAATATATTACTGGCTGGAGAGTGTGTTGGGAGGCTACATTACTGAATTTTCCATAGATTGTACTCAGTCGTATAGCACTGCTTAAAGGGAATTCTTTAAGGGACCACACAGAAGATACCTAAAGTCATTATCTACTTGAATTAAGATGTTATTGTGCGACAAAGGAGTTATGAAAATGGAATCTGATTGCTAAGCACCTTCGTGCACATAGGGGGAATGGTGGCTGACCAGAGGATGATCTGAGCATAAAGAGGGATAAAAATAAGGAATGAGGAACATATGGGCTAAGGATGTCGAGAGAAGAAGAGTGTGCAATGAACAAAGATATTGGAGTGTTGCACAATGGTAAGAGATTCATATCGAATAAGAAGAAGAATGTGGTTGAGAGAGAGGGTAAACACAGTGAGAACGAGGAAAGATACATTGGTGTGATACTCCAGATCGAAGGAAGTCTGCGCAACAAAAGAAAAGATCCGTCATCTCAATCCGGTTGAAGAAGATCTTGCTCAGATCAGACTCTGCGTCGAACCCACAACCCCGTGTGCGTCACCAAGAATTGAGGTAAGATCTGAATCTTTGCTAATTATAGTTAGTGAAGGAAGTAAATATAGTAGAAAAAGTATTCAAAGTAGTGGGAGTAGTACACCGAGTTAGGATTAGTTAGTGTTATCAGGAAAGAATACCGTGCAAAATGCGATGGTAGGAGTAGATCCTACTTTAAGAATGGTTTTCTTCCATGGAGCGGGGATAGAGGATCTAGAACAACATTTGTTCATTTTTGAGACAATATGGACTGTGAAGAACGTCCAAGATGATGATGTGAAGATTTTGTAGTTGGCAACAACATTCAAAGGTCGCGCATTATTATGGTACATGAAATATCAGACTTTGATACTTGCGGGACATAATAGAACATATTCAAAGGTAAGGAAATCTCTATTGAAAGAGTTTCAGAAACCTAAATCCGAGGTGCAGTACATTACAAAGTTGAAAGAGATGAAGCAGATAGTAAATGAATCAGTGTGGCACTATGATCAAAGATTTAATATACTAAAGTATCGATCGACATTCCAAATTCCAGATGAACAACATAGAGAGTGGTTTATTATAGGATTGTTGCCACATATACGCTGCCCTTTGATGCAGTAGAAGATCGTATCGCAGTCAGAAACCTTAGAAATTGCTATGAACTTAAAAGCATCCTTGGTAGGAGAAAATGACACAGGGATGGCTCAAGTGCAGTCGTAGTTAGCAACACTGACTATTTAGTTACATGATCTTTCAAAAGGAAAAGAAAAACAAGAGGAGGTTTGGTGTACCACATGTAGAATATAAGAACACCATAAGAATGAATGTCCAAATTTTCAATGGTATTTAAATACAGGAGCTCCGAATCCACTGGGGTTATACTGCGATATTTGTAATATGGTGGGTTACCACCCTCATAATTTCCCGTTGATGCAGAAGTACTAGAGTATTGTGATAAATCTATTTTGTAACTTTTGCAAGTCTGTCAGACATGAAGAAAATGATTGTCGCACATTTGATCTGATGAAAGAACGCACTGTAGAGGTATACAGAGTCCATGGAGAGGAATCCAAAGTAGAAGTGCCATAGCATAATACTCCAAGAGGTTATAATCAAGCAAGAAGAGGAGGGTTCAAAGGTTGCAGAAGAGGAGGATTCGATAGAGGTAGAGGACCTATTATATGTTATAACTATAATAATCCTAGACACTTAGCGCGAGACTACCCGAATCCCTGCACGACATGTACGTATTGCAGACAGCTAGACCATGTGATAGAGGATTGTCCACAACTGATCACAAAATGGAAAGAAAAAAGGAACACAAATGTACATATGATAGCAGCAGAGGCGCGCGATGAACAACCTAAAATAGAAATAGGCTCGCACACAACACATTGAAGCACTGTAGGAAGAAGCCTATAAGGTGACAACAGAAGTAGTAGCTGCACAGGGTATGGTCAAGCAGATAGTACAAGAAAGTGAAGAAAAATTGAAGGGCCATATTA
>ML792547.1:419916-456757 GCA_009831015.1 Picea engelmannii
TCTATATGTGAGGTTAGATTTGATAGCGAGAATTTTAACTATTGTCCAAAAACTAGTGAAACAAATTATTAGCTATGGCCACAAGTTTTACTCCAACTATTTTCTTCAATCAATCAGCTGTAAAGATGTTGAATCTCCACCCAATGCTACTGATATTATATTGAATCCCTTAGTCTAGAGCTAAAGCTTATGAACAATAAATCTAGGACTTGATTCACAACCAATATGTTCACTGCAATGAACATGTGGTAGTACTGCACAAATGTGTGACTCAATTGTCATGCGTTGTTTAGTATTAACTGTGTGACAAAGAATAATGAAAATTACTGGAAAACAATCAACAATCCTTCGAGATCATTTCTCACAAAGAGGCTCAAGACATATCCATACTTGGATGTCTCTTCATAAGTGATTAAATTGACCTTCAATGAGACTGTGTGATCCTATTTATAAGCTAGACTATAAAACTTGCATCAAGTAGAAAGATTCAACAATGACTTCAAAAGGATAACAAACCATTCAAAAATAAATCCTTATCCCTTGAGAATATGCACATGTCACTATTGGTTATCTCTGGAGTTCACATAAATACAAACCATATCACTCATTAATAAAGAAAAATCTTGAGATTGTCCTCAAGTGGGAAACCCTTGAATTCAATCCTATAGATTACAATCCAATGCTACTGGAACAAATTTAAAAGAAGGTAACAACCAAACTTGTTAAAGCAGGAGTGTGGTATATCTCAGTAATGTAGCACTTGTTCGTCGAGCTTCTTGTCTTTACATTAGAATGAATTTCATCAGAATTTCATTTATATTACTCAACACTTTCATTGATCTCAACAAAGAGTTATAATAATTGTTAGCTTCCCATATTTGACCTCACAACACAATTTCAAATACACTCATTTATAGTTCAATCATTGGCATGCAACCTTTGATAAGTTAAATGATTAGACATAACCCATAACTATTTGTGTTGCATTTACCACAAGAAACTCAACAATATATAATATGAAAATGACTCATGGATTCAAGGTTTGTTCTCTGAAAAACATAGCAGAGTTATTGTTTCTCTCTTAGAAGAAGATTCAAAATCTGTAAATTACCACTCATTCAAACAACTGGAAATCTTGAGAATACATACACACAATCTGCAATTTTGATTTTCAAACTAACATCTGTAACACAAAAAGGAAATCGATATAATAACTAAACTAAGCTAAAGAAATAACTTACCTCATCATACCTAGGATTGGTGGGCCCTTTCCAACCTTGGTAGCGAGCTATGGAAATTCACACACCAACAAACATAAAAATACCAGAAATTGGAACTACAACTTTTATTAAAAACAACGTATCTTACAAGTTACAACGCTGGAAGCATATGCATAAAAGTCTGATAGCACCAAACAACAGTTGCACTTGTCGATTCCTTAGTGCAATATTACAAAGTATGGTTCCCACTCCAATTTACAGAGCGAAACCGTTCTTGTAGAAAATCCCTAAGCTATGGATGAAGTCGGCCTACTCTTTTCTTGTGGAACAAGAAGGCAATAATAGTTACATCAATCCTTCAAATAAGACTGAATTTGATTCTTCCCAACCACTAATACAGACTGGGTAAAGATCAGATCAGGGTTGATATTGTTGCTATTCGTAGAGACTCCCATAAACAAAGATCTGAATTGTAATTTGTTGAGCTTCTTTGAAAAATGACCTGCAACATAAATCTGGGCAAACCCAAATTGGGAAAGCTTCGATATCTCTCCAACCGATTTAAATTTCAGGAATCCACTCAAGAAAGACCTAATTGAAACTATCTTGCACAAAACCCATGTTCTAGATTTCCGAGTTTCCTATTCATTTGCCCACAAATCTCCCCAGTAGTTAACTACTGCTATTTCAACACGTTTTGAACTAGAAAACCCTTAATCATAGCTGGAGACCGCCATGTGAGACCTAGGTGAGAATCAAGGCACACACGCTATGCTGGGGGTTATTTCTTCAAAACCCATGTGACCATATTCCACCTGGGTGCGCACACATATGTTAACCTTCAAATTTGGGCACCATAATAACTGACGGTATGAGAACATAACTAACATTCCTCATTAGTAAAACACTGCTTAAAAACCTTTATTAATTCATCAAAAACTTAGGAAACATTAAGAAATAAGCAATTAGACCTCAAAATGCTAGTTGAAGAGTTTGAGGGCTTAAAAACATGAGGTTGGTGATATTATGGCTAGGTTTTAGGTTTAGAAGTAGGATAAAAGAGGTGGTTTAATATGACAATTTGGGAGGCCAACATCTCCCCCATGCCTAAGTATTTGCATGTCCTCGTGCAAGCATAATAGGTAGTAATATATTTAGACTAAAACCCTTTACACAACCTTTCAAATAAAACCCTTTTCATTACCATATACTGAGAAAATCATGGATAGTATGGTTCATGCAAAACCAACTGAGGACTCTTTGAATTTAGTCCCCAAGTTGTTGTGGAGAAGACTTCAGTCCAACCTTGAGATCAAATGATATTAACTGCCTTATTAGATGAAGTGAAAGCTACTTCACATAGCTAGCTTCTATTCTGTCTCCCTGCTCAAGCTCTAAGTCAATGTATTCTTTCTTTGTTTAAGTGAGGAACAAAAACTAAGTTCTAATCACTGCGTAGCTTATTTTTTCTTTTCCATGCCTCTAGTAATCCTTCCGGTAAAAGATGTCACTGACAGATTCAACTACTGAAGTACTCCTTACCTGGTTTCTTTTCTGTGACTCCTCTGAATGAAAGATGAATAACCTATTCAACTGAATATCTGATTTAAAGTGAAATGACAACATGATGTGGTACAAATGAGTCATAACATACCTTCTGACAAAATAACCATATATATATAGATTTGTGCATGCCCACTGAATATGGAGAGGGAAATTGTACTCATGGATAATAAATGATGAAAAACATACTCTTTACCACCTAAGGCTGGATAAAGCCACAATATCATTCCTAGGTCAGATAGAAAATAACCCATTGACACCCCCAAAATAAAGGTTGAGAACAACGAATTTTGGAGAGTAACTGATCCGTCTTGAGCATTATCATGGAAAATATTAGAAAAGAACAACATGTATACTGAAACAAGGATTGCATATGTGGTAGATAAACTCTTGTTGTTCCATGTGCGGTAGAGAAACTCATGTTGTTCAATTGCTCAGATTTTTGTAAGCTTGTGATAGCCTTTGAAGTAAAGTTGAGTGATCACCTTGGTTGTATCATACAACATCTTACACAAAAGGATGTTAGCGATCACATAAGCAAATCACATAATTTGTTGTTCCATTGCATACTTTATCAAAAGTGAATTTGATTGGTATTGATAGGTAAATGCATACCTTCCTTCACAGGTTAATAACCTCTGTAAAACCACCAGTGGCATCATCCATTAATCCATGATCCAAGGCCTAGTCATCCCCTTTGCTGAATTTTCATTCTGATGTTCTGGCTTCAAGAATCGGTTACAGTCTTAGCATTTTGTTGATTTTTTTTGAGCCATTTTCTTACTTCCTTTGGAAGACCCATGACCCGAGCTGTTGTCTTCTTTGAAAATTCAATGATTGGATCACTTTAGTTGGACAAATCGTTCGTTATAATCTCTTGTAGACTGAAGCAAAACTCAATCGTCAAAACCTTGAAACTTGGCAAAGAAATAATGCCATCACCTGTCCTACACATTGCTTTACATGCATTGTATTCTGGAAAGGATTCTAAACATGCATTGTTATTGGCTCCTGATAGTCAACCACCATTTCAACTACAATTGTTGTAGCAAGGAGCCTCAAATGTCACTCTTCAGAATTATTACAGGTAAGGTTTGATAGAAGATGGTTTGAATGGTTAGTGGTTTTGAAGGCCCACACAATTTAGTTTTGAATTATATGGATGTAGCTCATTTGGAATTCTTTCAGTGATTCCAAACGTGTCTTAGTGGTTAGACCCATAAACGAATTTTATGCAAGTTTATGGGTAGTTATAGAATAGTTTGCCTTGTTTACACAATAAGAAGACAATTATGTCTGCATGTGGAGAATTTAGTGGATAATGATGATTTAGTGGATAGTGTCATCATGAAGGTAGGTGTAAACATATGAGGGCTACCATATGATTGATAGGTGAGTCATCATGGAGAGTGATAAAAATATAATGGGAAATATGCAATATGGATAAAGTAAGATTTATATGGTAGGTAAATATGGCATATGGATGTGTAATGCGAGGGTAAGGGTATGACGTAATAGAAGTGGATGCAATTAAAGTGGTATAGAGAACAAAAAGCACAAGAGTGTTGCATAATGAAATTTTGTTTCGTTCTTAATAAATCAAAAAGAGTTTTGAAAGCATATTTTACCTCAGAATTAAGTTAGTTACCCATACTTACAACATATGTGCATGATCTGAGTTGATGCATGAAGGTTATGGAATTGAGGAGATCATTGCAAAATTTGAAATTTGGAACTTCTGCTATTGAATCTGATGCTTCTAGTGCTTTGGGATGAAAAGGAGAGACCTGCTACTATCAAAATTTGCTCAATAATTTCAAAAACACAACTACAGGTATTCCCGTACCTACTATGGGATTCCCATACCAGAATAACCAAGAACTCTAAAAATCCACTAGTGTTGTTACTTTGTTACTCTGCTATTCTGGATATACTGCTGTTTTGAATACTCTAATGTAGGATATTGTCCTAAATAGAATGAGTGAAATCCAACTTCCATACATGTTCGAAACTTTAGAAATCTAAGAGATTATGAGCTTATTACAAATGCTGATATCTAAAACTGGAAATCAAGGAAAAATAAATGAATGTTGGTGGCCGATTTTGCCACAAAGGAGGACGTTGCAACAAGTGTCTAAAATTGCAACGAGTTTTCTAAAACACTTGGATGATAAGTACTCTAGTGCTGTTGCCATGAAGACCTGCAAATTATGGAATTTTTTTTGAACTTATTGATGGAATGCAGGCTGCAAACTGGACTCAAAGGATTGTAGGCCGATGTTGCTCCACCATGAATGTCATCCCCTTTTTATTTTCACATCGCTAGAGACTAAAAATTGTTGTTAGGATCATGAACTAAATAGTCTTCACCAAAACCCAATCTTGGCACAATTATGTCTATGTGAGTGAATTTGTTGAAGTCGAGCATAGAAAGAATTCATTGTATTACCAACCAATAATGAATGTTGTTAACCAATGCGGGGCTACTCACCTTTGATGCCGATGAGAGTCAAGGTGCCTTGGTAAATCTTGTGAGGTATGGATAGATGAGATGAGGTCAAGTCACCTGCAAGATCTGTCAATTAGGAGACCTTGATGAATTCCCTTGTTGACAATGAGGAAGCTTTCCATTAATGTATGTAAGTCACAAGGTCGATGGGGCAAAGTTTGTCGAAAGGTGGGCCTTAAGGAATCCCACATCATCCGACATGAGAAAAAATATAATGATTTAAAGAGTACATGGTAGAATCAACAACTAAATGGAGAATTTATTGTGAGTCCTGCTCGCCGGTTGCTCGATTTTTAAGCAAAACTCATGTCCAGTTGCGCCAGTAAACGATTTTTCACAATTGGTCCTACTTTTCTCTTTACTATTTTATTCATTTATTTACACTATCCTACTTTACTTGAATAAAAAACATCTCATGTGTAGGAGTATTTTCAATGCATCCATTTATTCAACGAGATCTCAGTTAGACTCATATCCAAATTTGAAAAATATACCTCCATGATTGCTAGGATATGAGAGACCAGTTGTTCTAGTAGAGATGGTGCCAAGAAATGTTGAACAATGGAGTAGTATGATCATTTGATGAATTTTTGGAACCAGACTTCAATATAGTCTTTGTCTCCTGGGTTCTCTTCTTTGGTTTTCATGCCATGAAGTGCTTCAGAAGTTTCATCAATCTCTTGAGTGTACGAGGGATCCGGATCTAGTGACAAAGATGCGAGGAATTGTAAGATTTATGGCTCAAGTGTTTGTTCTTCATTGGATATTGTCCATGAATCTTTGATATCTTTCTCATGATGACAAGGATAGCTAGAAGAAACTTCTGAGTATGTAGGTTTCCACAGTTCTTCATAGTTGAAGTAAATTTCTCTGGATATAACTGTGTCAAGGCTTTCAAAACGTCCAACGTTTTGAGTGGATATAAATTCTACTTCCTCTCGTGGAAATTGTTCATGGATCCTCCTTTGCTTCCAAAGATACAAACTCATCCCTAGTGATAATATTGGACATTGGACAAGGATTTAAGAAGATCCTTGTGGTGGCATGCCATCCTCTACTCAACAAGTTCTTGAGTTCTTTTGAATTATTTTTTTGGTCTTAAAGTTCCTACCCACAAATGGATTAGTAGTAGGGGGGCTCTTACAACACCTTAGACTAAGGAAAAAAAAATGAAATTTAACATGAATAAAAGCACACCATTCAAAGCAACTTCAATAAATCTACAATCTCTAGGTATAGCTATTAGTCAACTACATGACAGAGAAGGGTTTGGATAGACTCACCAAAGTGAATGTGGCAGGATAGTACCCTTGTAGAAATTCATAAGCGAGGGTGCCTTTGTGTCTTGCCGTCTTGTCCTCTGCCAAATCTGCAATGTAGTGAGAAAACCAAAATAAAAACAACTAACTAACAAAATTGTGCTTCTACCATTTACCTTTTTATAGCTCCCCGACAACGGTGCCAAAAATGTCGGGTCAATTAATTATCGTTAATAAACCCATTTTACCGGTCAATCCGATTCATAAACTTATGAGCTATAAACACAATATGTGTAGGCAAAAGGTTGAAGTATAAACTACTCCAACTTCTCAAGGAATAATCAAACGACACTTCAAAGCAATCATTCATCAAAACACCAAAGAAAATAGCAAGCAAACCCTTTTGAATAACTTCACTTTGTCCACAGGATTGGTATTGAGTATGGGAATAATTAATAGCTCTGCATTTCATGCATAGATCTCTAATCTATGCATGATCATGCCCTTTAATATGTTCTCATCCTAATTCTCAATCAACAGATGTTTAAGTGTTCTCACACAAAAGATTCAAGTGTTGGTAAATAAATTAAATACGAGGATAGATAGCTAACTATTTTTTATCAAATATCCTTCTAGGATCCAAGATGCAAACTTTTACTTAATAGGCTAAGTGTTCATGCTCTGTATTGGAGGTTAGATATAATAGCGATAATTTTAACCACTTTCCAAAAACTAGTGAAACAAAGTATTAGCTACGGTCACAAGTTTTACTCCGACTATTTTCTTCAATCAATCAACTGTAAAGATGTTGAATCTCCACTCAATGATATTGATCTTATATTGAATCCCTTAATCTCGAGCTAAAGCTTATGAACAATAAATCTAGGACTTGACTCACAATCAATACATTCACTGCAATGAACACGTGGTAGTACTGCACAAAGGTGTGACTCAATTGTCATGCATTGTTTAGTATTAACTGTGTGACAATGAATAATGAAAATCACTGGAAAACAATCAACAATCCTTCGAGATCAGTTCTCACAAAGAGGCTCAAGACATATCCATACTTGGATGTCTCTTCATACATGATTAAATTGACCTTCAACCAGACCGTGTGATCGTATTTATAAGCTAGACTATAAAACCTACATCAACTAGAAAGCTTCAACAATGACTTCAAAAATATAACAAACCATTCAAAAATAAATCCTTATCCCTTGAAAATATGCAGATATCACTATTGGTTATCTCTGGAGTTCACACAAATACAAACCATATCACTCATTATTAAAGAAAAATCTTGAGACTTTCCTCATGTGGGAAACCCTTGCATTCAACTTTGCATATTACAATCCAATGCTACATGAAACAATTTAAAAGAAGGTAACAAACAAACTCGTTAAAAAATGATTGTTGTATATCTCACCAATGTAGAACTTGTTCATCGAGCTTCTTGTCTTTATACTAGAATGACTTTCATCAAAATTTCAATTATATTACTCAACACATTCATTGATCTAAAAAAATAGTTATAATAATTGTTAGCTTCCCAGATTTGACCTCACAACATAGTTTCAAATACACTCATTCATAGTTTAGTCATTGACCAATCCTTTGATAAGTTAAATGATCAGACATAACCCATAACTTTTCATGTTTCACTTACCACAAGAAACCCAACAGTATAAAATATCAAAATGACACATGGATTCAAGGTTTGTTCTTTGAAAAACATAGCATAGTTAATATACCAACAACAAATCAAACCTTAGATGCGATTTAAGATTTATTTCACAATCCAAACCAAAGGGGTTTCTCTCCCACAATAAGATTCAACATCTGTAAATTACCACTCATTCAAACAAATGGAAATATTGAGAATACATACACACAATCTGCAATTTCGATTTTCAAACTAACATTTGTAACACAAAAAAGAAATCGATATAATAAAATAAACTAATCTAAAGAAATAACTTAGCTCAACGTACCTGGGATTGGTGGGCCCTTGCCAACCCTAGTAGCGAGCTATGGAAATTCACCCACCCACAAACAGAAAAATACCAGAAATTGGAACTGCAACTTTTATTAGAAACAAAGTATGTCACAAGTTACAACGCTGGAAGCATATGCATAAAAGTCTCATATCACCAAACAATAGTAGCACTTGTCTATTCCTTAATGCAAGATTACAAAGTATGGTTCCCACACCGATTTATAGAGCGAAAACATTCTTATAGAAAAGCCTTAAGCTATGGATGAAGTTGGCCTCCTCTGTTCACGTGGAACAAGAAGGAAATAATAGTTATATCAATCCTTCAAATTAGATTGGATTTGATTCTTCCCAACCACTAATACAAATTGGGTAAAGATCAGATCAAGGTTGATATTATTTCTATTCGTAGAGACTCGCAAAACCAAATATCTGAATTGTAATTTGTTGAGCTTCTTTGAAAAATAGCCCGCAACATAAATTTGGGCAAACCCAGATTGGGAAAACTTCGATATCCCTACAACCATGCTGGATTTCAGGAATTTTCCCCGCTTAGACTTAATTAAGACTATCTTGCACAAAACCCATGTTCTAGATTTCTTAGATTCCTATTTGTTTGCCCACAAATCTCCCTGGAAGTTGATTACTGCTATTTCAACACGTTTTAAACTGGAAAACCCTTAATGACAACTGGAGACCGCCACGTGCAACCTGGGAACGAACCAAGGCACACACACCATGATGGGGGTTATTTCTTCGAAACCAATGTGACCATGTTCCACCTGGGTGTGTGTGCATATGTTAACCTTCAAACTTGGGTACTAGAAAAACTAAAGGTACCAGAACAAAATTAACATTGCTCATTAGTAAAACATTACTTAAAAAGCTCTATTAATTCATCAAAAACTTGGGAAACATTAAGAAATAAACAACTATACCTCATAATGCTTGTTGAGGAGTTTGAGGGCTGAAAACCATGAGGTTGGTGATATTATGGCTAGGTTTTAGGTTTATAAGTAGGATAAAAGACGTGGTTTAATATGACAATTTGGGATGCCAACACAAAGTTCATGGGAATACCTTCGATACACTATTTTCCATGCCGAGGAAAATTCTATAAAAGGAACATCACAAACCATGCATTTGCATTGTGTGAGAGAGAGAGAGAGAGAGAGAGAGAGAGAGAGAGAGAGAGAGAGAGAGGGAGAGTAAGAGACAATCTTGTAGGAAAGAGCACATTAAGAAACAATCTTGTAGGAAACAACCCACCTGTCCTCGAGCCCATTTTGCCAATGTGTCAATTGTGCATTGGGTAAGCTCTCTATCTTAACCTACCATGTGGTCTTTCCGCAATTTGGTTTTGGTTTAAATTCGTGTATAAATTTACTTTAAAGAGGGATGAACCTCCCTTAAAAAAAACCATATCCCCTACTTTCCTCCGATCCCACGACGCCCTCGACTCCTCATCGCTCTAACCGGTTTGCCTCCTTGCACCCATGCTTACCTTGGTCCAACCAATTATTTCCCTGTCCTCATGTTCAAACCATCGAAGAAAACCTTAGCCCCCTTTACCTCTGTGATGCCCTTATCCTAACCCTGCAACTGAATGCTTTCCTCCCTCGATGTAGTTTCACTACACCTGTGCCAATGGAAACCCTAGCTCTAACTCTCCAATGTAACCCATCCAACGATGAACTCGATAAAAATCACTCAGGCCCTAACCCTCTCACTGCCCTAGTCTCGGACTTAGCCAAGTTTCAAGGGTTAAAATCATATCAACAAGGTTTACACGAACCCTACTAATAACACCTTTCTATATCGACGAGCTTTGTATCATCAATGCTGGTGATAACATTTTCATACCGGTGAAGTTCGCCTGATCAACACATGTACTAGTTTTGACATATCTATAAAGTTGATGAGAGTAACGTCAGTATGCGCGTGGTATATCGACAATATTCATACCAACTCTGCCATTACTATTTTGGTGAAGTTAATTTGACCAATGCGGACACGGGTTCTCCTTGTTGGTGAAGTTCATGTGATTGAAGCCGGTGAAGTCTCTCATCATATCGATGATGTTGTTTCCTTTGGTGCTGATATGTCAAGTTGATTCCTCCCTTGAACACTTAATTGAATTTCGACCAGATTCTCACCATGCCATCCATTATCCTCTCCTCTTCAGATGACGAATCACCTCCCAATATCGACACAAGTAGCTCCTTAGACATCGATACAGGTTTGTAATTAACCCCCCGATTCTGCCCAAAAGACCAAGAAATCACTTAATTGCAGAAGCTAATGTCAAATGCTTTCCTTCATAGCTTCTTTTCCCTCTGAAGTAGTTAGAATGCCATATTTTTAATTGGGGGTTTTATGCATTAATGATGAATATGTTTATTTCATATTTGAGTATGTCGTTGTGAAAGAAGATTGTTAGGAAATCCATTATGGAAGAAGCCTCCACAAGCAGAAGTCACCAAGAAGAAGAGGCAGACATCCCAAGGCCAATTTATGATGATACCAAGGGATTTGTTGACAAGGGAATTTCAGTTAAATGGAGCGAAGTCTTTTAGATGTTCAAAAACCAAAGTTTTCCCTAGGTAGCAGAAGATGAACCTGATCTCAAAATCTTTAGGAACATCAGGAAGTCAAAACTACATAGCGTGAAAACACACACAATAGTCTTTCCCTGTGTAGATGCAATTTCATGGATTGTGAGACATGTAAACATGGATAATAGATACATCTTCAACACCGATGCACACCCCATAACGTCATTCAAGGCAAAGGACATAGCCCCATACTATCATTTGTAGAAAGGGGACTTGTCATTAGATGAAGACCTTATCAACAATTTTTCGGTCAAAGAAAAATATCTATGCAAATTCTGGTACAATTTCGACAAGTCATTTAAAATAAGACCCTTAGGAAAATATCCCACTAGCTCACTGAAGATGACATACCAATACGTTGTAGCAATGCTGTGTAGGTTGTACGGAGAACATGATGCTTCAAAGTTCACGTTATCTTTGGTGCCCCTCATATATTACATCGCCGATGTTTGGTCATCTTTCAATTGGGTTAATATTCCATCAACATCCCTAGAGGACTTTATCAGAGAAACCAAGGAGACCATCCCCAACGAGTTTCCTAGTTTCCACTTGTCCTCCTACCTTCTGGACATGGTATGTGTATGACACCAATATGAAAATATGGGTTGGACCTGACAACCAATCGACCCACCTATTCACATCTACTGTAAATTGCCCTGGGAGCACAAGTATAAAACCGAGTATCACAAAATTTGTGATCACTTTCTGGCACCCCTATACCAATTCATCCTTGATTCACCTGTGCCTTGCATGACTGACAAGGCCCAAGAAATAGTACTAAGAATAATATATTTGTATGTTTTGGAGTATGGGACTTATATAAGGATATATGGAGCCATCAAAGCTCCTCATTTGTTCCCCATATTTTCCCCTGAAAGGCTAGAATTACAAGAGATCGCTTATCATACCATAATACATGGAGTTAGAACATCACTCTACAATGATAAGAAGGCCATCTAGCCTCCTTTACCATCATGGGTTAGATCGTACTCCTTTGGAGACATTAAACAGGCTCAAGCTAAGGTGGACACATTGTTATCATTTTTCTTTGGAGAAGAGATATTCCGAAGGCATGACTTGAAGGACGTGGTTAAGGAATATTACATCAAGCACAAACATAGATGGGAATACACATCATTCAAGTGGGAAGATGAAAATATCCATTGTTGCACTCGAACTTATCATGATGTTATTTTTAGGCGAAAAGGAAAACCACTAGGCATGATCTCAGATGAAGAAAAGGCCCGAGAAGATGCACATAATAAAGCTAAAGAAGATGCGGTGGTAGTATCAGTGGAAACCACGACTATAACTTCAACATTTGAATCAGAGGCAACAACGAAAGAAGAAAGGAAAAGAAAATCTGCTGCAGAGGCCGAGGCTGAGGTAAACAAAAATCATAAAAAAGTCAAAGGGGTTGAACAAAGAGAAAAAAGAGAAGACGAGGAGGAAGGTGTGGATAAGAAATGAAGGAAGAAAGAGAAAGTCCATAATAAGGAGGATGATTCCAAGAAGAAACGACAAGAAGTGGAAGCAAGAACAACAATAGAGATAAGAACAATAGATGAGGCTGCAACAAAAGAAACTAAAGAGGATAAAATGAAATGGGATGAAGATGCACTAAAAAACGATGCTTCTCCCATGGAAAATGACATCCCAGGATCTTCGGCACAAGTTCCTTTCATTGGTGGTCACCTCCCGGTCATTGAACTAGAGCTCAGACTTCACACATTCTAAAATCCTAGCAAGGTGGCAAATCTGAAGAAACTCCAATTCGACAAGTCCAACGACAATATTGTGCAATGAAAAACTAGAAAGCTCCCAGTCACCGGAGGTAACCCCTGATCGATTGTCATGAAGACTCTGGTGATAGAAGACATTAGAAAAGACCCTTTCTCTATCTCGTCCATTGGCACCGCTTTCACATTGGAAACAAAATAGAACCTCAAGGACATCATTCACCAAAATAAAGAGAAGGATGACCAGATTAGAGAGTTGGAGGAACAAGTCAAGTACGAAAAGAAAGATAAAGGGAGCCCCAAAGTATTCAAGGAATACACTGAGAAGTCTAGGGTAGATCTCAATGAGTCAACTACAGATGTGTACGCCTACCTTCAAGTTTTCTAGCAGATGACAACACAAGTAATAGATCAACATAGCTCTGTACAATCCAAGAACGTCCAATTCATCGCCATCCAGGAAGGCTTGAACGATATGAAACTATGGTTTGATAAGAACCTAGATTCTTTGTCTGAGCTGCCTCGAGCTCCAAAATGGGAAAGGAAAATCGATTATGCTTCCGTTGATTGCTTCTAACATGCTGGAGAGAGGGTTTAGAAGCAAAAAAAGAGCTCACTATCCATCTGTGCATAGTTCCACAATGTTGCACACATTTTGATGCATAAAGGGCATCTACCTCCCATTGTAGAGCTCAGGAAGATCAAGCCAAAAGATAAGCTCTTTGGATAAATCTAGTGAAATATGAATAAAAGGAAAGAGGATGCTCAGGAAGCTACAAAGGTGACAATATACTTAATGGAGGAGCATCTCGTTCGGTCTGCCAAGAATCAAACTATGATTTAGGCTTTCATGGCCAATCCGACAAGGGACATGAAAACATTTTCAAACAACTCTACCTCCCAAGCAACTTCCTTGAGAGAAATATTGTATCGCAGATTTATATCAATCGAAGGACAACATGAATCCTGGGCAACTTACGTGAGAGAAAAAGACATGTAAATAAGACAAAACAATAAATTCAAATTTTCCTACAACTACCTTCTATTTTGTCTTTTTTCCAACTGTCATCAACTTCGTCCTATTCTAACACTTGTCAACAACATTTGAGAAGGGGAAGCTAAAAATACTTGTAACTGCTTCTTGAAGAATCCAAGAAGATCCTAATAACAATTAGTCTAACTACTATAAGTAAAGGAAGAGGCCCATTTTAAAGAGTCTTTTCAAGCATTGTATATTCAAAAACTACTTTTAGAATTAATATTGAGAAGCCCTCATGGCCATTTTGTTGGAGAGAATAAATCTAGTGGATAGTAGCTTGCTGTGAACTATTTTAAATAGGTTGTATGTTGTTTACATGTGCTGTAAGAATGTTCTTTTGCTTGTAGACTATTCTTATGTAAATAGAAATATTTATTGCAACTTTGTTTACTCTTTCTTATCTCTTGTCTTGGGATGATGAGTAGTTTATGTATGTAATTTCATAGCTTAGACTAATCTGGTTATGTTTTTGTATGCATGTATTGTCTAACCTCGTTGCTTCCTAACAACTATATGAAAGGAGCCTTTTGTAGGGATTAGTTTCATTTCTAGCTTCTCATTGGTTACTATAGTTTCTCCTAGCTAGGATAGGATAGGTTAGATTTTATTTCTGCACTTAGTTAGTTTGCATCTACATTTCCCATTTCATTCTCAACCATCCAATCATCCCTCGAAACCAGTAATGGCAGCCGTGACAAAATCTGGATGGGTGTCCTATACCAAATGATGCATAGTTTAATTAGGACTATCGATTAGGGAGTACCCCTCACTGTTGAAGGAAAATTCTTCCACCTCAATATAATTGGCGCTAGAAGGAGGGATTGATTTGTATGGCTAGTAGTAATATTCAAAAATCACTTGGCTAGTCCTCTGATAACACTCTTGTCCAACAAAAAATACCACATACCCCTTCTGAGTAGGAAATAACCTTCAAGGATTCCAACTCCGCATTTGAAAGTGCTTCTAGTAGCCTAGAAACCAACCCTAAAGCTTGGTATCCCGTTCCCAATAAGGAGTTTGCTGAAACTCATGGTATTACACGTTTGTACACCAAGTTGCTTGGCCCTCTACCCACAAATTCATCACTACCAAAGAGAAGATCTACCTACATAAACCAACCTTTGAATCTGTCTAACATTCTTGTTGACTATGTAGAGGATTTGATTGAAACTACCTTACAAGAATACCTCTACCCTTAGACCAAATACCTCCTACTCCTCCCAATTCAGACCACCACTCTTATGGTGAACATTCTGGATTTGATTCAGATGATAGTATGACTCAAAATCAAAATGTAGTCCACTCGTGGATGTCTCAAGGAGATTTGAACTTACTCGGTCTTACACATGAATCGCCTAAACATTAAAAAAGACTTCTCCCAAAGTTCGACTCGGACAAAGCTTGTTTGCTAGAAGATCATGTCAAAAACTTCTTTTTAGCCACATGACTCCTTGACGTCCGCCATGAAGATGTGGTTTGTAGAATATTTCCCTACACTTTCGAGAAAAAGGCCTCTACGTGATATTATAACCCACCAGTTGGATCCATAACCATCTACGAGGGTTTTGAAAAGGCCTTCCTTAGAAAGTTTGGGGATGAGAAAATTCCCACAACCTTATTTAAATAACTGGTGGCCTTAAAGATGGATAAAAAGGAGAAGGTAAAGGATTTCAACCAATTTTTCACTCATATCCTCAATAAATTCACTGCTGAGAATGCTCCTCTAGAACCCTTGATTGTAGAATACTATACATCAACGTTACATCCCTCCATAGGCATGTTCATTAAACATGTTGGAAAAAATACATTATCCCTGAATTTCGAAGAAGCCAAGGAGGTTGAGAAAGAGATGCTTTCTTTAGGTAGCCACCCTACAACCGAAGAGACCAAAAAAACTAGGAAGAAACCTTTACTCTTGACCAAACCTCCCAAAAAAAGAGCCTAAATATCTAGATAGTGTAGTCAAGTTAGTCAAAAGGATCTCCAATCAAGTAGCGGGCCTCAAGGAAAATGTCATTGAATGGTATTCCAAGCAGAGAATTTTTCATCCATTCTTCAAGAAGAAAGATAACAAGCCATCGCCTCCAAAACCCCCGAGACTTACACTATATCTGGATGATTTTGTCATGGATAACTTTTGTTTGTACCACCAAGTGAACTATTCTGAGAAAACCTGCCCTCAATGGATCAACTCTATGACCTTAGTCATCAACCAACTGTTAGATCAATAAGAAACCACCGATGACCAAGCCAAATAAATGGAAAAAGAAGAAACCATTGAGGATAAGGATGCCCCAGAGGCATCATGCATGTTCTTGTGGGACTTGTGTTTATATTCAGACATGGAACATGTTGAAGATATTTCTGTAGGGGATACATAGATTACAAAGGATGCACCCAAAGACTATAATCTACACAGTAAAGGTGCTGGAGCTAGCACTCCCCTACCCTCGAAAATTGTCACTTCCCCTAGGAAAATAACTCCTCCCACAACTACTCAGAAGCCAAACATTCCTCCATCGACCAACAATAATCCCGACACTTCACAAGAAAATAAAACTCCAAACCGATTTAAAACTCATGCTTTGGAGTACAACATTATTGATGATCTTWAGAAAACCAAAGCCAACATCTCCCTGCATGATATATGCACACTTTCCCAACAACGAGATCTTATTCTTGACACATTCAAGCCTAATAACTCTTAGAAACAAATCGTTGGTGTTACTGACATCAATCATAAAGTTCYTGAAATAGAAKCATAAAGMAAAGCTGAAACCAAGTCTTCTGTAAATCCAACTAGTACATGGTTACATTATAGATCCGAGGTCCCACCCTTTCTGCTCACATTTGAAATTTTCAATTTCAATGTGCACAATTGTTTAACAGATTCTGGTGCTTCCTCTAATGTGATGCCCTACTTGATTTGCCAAAAGATAAATGTTGTTCTGGAAAAGAGCACTACTAGGATCATACAGTTAGATAGATCAAATGTCAAGGTAAAAGTTGAGCTCAAAGACATTATGATTAGAGTAGATTATGATCCTAGGGTGCACCAAGTTATTGATATTATTGTTGTTGATATTCCAGAAGCTTACGGTTTATTGTTGAGCATGGAATGGTCTGAAAAACTACAAGGTTACTTCTCCACAGACTGGACCCACCCGTGGCTTCCCTACAAGGGAAGAACAAACCAAATCAGGGTGAACAATGAGGCCCACATGAAACATATAGTAATAGATCTTGAAGGTAAGAATGAACCCATAAGTTTTGCTCATACTGCCTTATGCAATTTTTTTTAGAGGCTGACCATGGTTGCTATGTAGGGCAACCATCTTGGATCCAAATAGACAAACAGTCCAAACTAGGATTCATTGCACTCACACTGAAGCAAATGATTGTACTATAGTAGAAGTAGATAGTTTTAGTTTTACTAATTCAATCTTAGATACTAACATTTGGACTTTGTTTTTTGATGGCTCCAGATCGGAGGAAGGAGCCAGGGCAGGATGTATACTTATTAACCTTGAAAAATGTAAGACTCTTATATCTTGTCGTTTAGAGTTCAAATGCACCAATAATACTTCTAAATATGAAGCCTTGGTCCAAGGCGTGAAAAAGGATATCAACATTAAGGTAAAATGTCTTCAATTTTTTGGTGATTCAGAAATAATTGTCACAGAAGTAAGGAATACTATACACTGCCTATCTCCCCATTTGAAAGGTTACCAACATGAGTTATGGAACTTAATTAATTCTTTCGATGCATTTAATATTACCGCCATACCTCATTCTCAAAATGTTGCCTCTGTTACTTCAGCTAACACAACAACTAGATTCACACCCCTGCATAACAATTTTACTTTTGAAATCCTTTTTAGGTCTTCCATACCCAACAATTTCACTAACTGGAAGGTGGTCAATGATGATTCCCAGATTATAGACTTCCTTAACAACGCTAACATATTCCAATATTCTATTATAGCTGACGAGGTACATGAACATAATATACATGATTATTGGGATGAAGCAAATAAGATCAAGGCTAAATGCATCCCAAAGAGTGTATTATCGCTTGAAATTATGTTTGAATTGCAAACCAAGTTGAAATAACCTATGAATTCGAACATGGACAACTCCACCATGATGCACGCTTTGGTGAATCTAGACACTCCTGAACAACCCAAATTTATCAATTGAGGAACTTGCTATTCAGAGGCAAAGGAACATATCTTCATGTAGTTTTTTAAGAAATATCGAGATGTATTCACATGGACTTACGAATACCTGAAGACGTACGACACTCACATCATTCAACACATCATTCCTATCAAAGAGGGTGTCAAACCATTTCAACACAAACTAAGGAAGATACATTCGACTCTTGAACCACTGATCCAAAAAGAGTTAAAGAAATTGCTAGATGCCAGGATTATCTTCAAAGTCAGACATTCCACTTGGGTGTCCAATCCAGTACCATTTAGAAAGAATTTAGGGGAGATTAGACTATGTGTGGATTTCAGAAATCTAAACCACGACTCTAACAAGGATAATTACCTTGTTCCCCCGATGGAACAAATATTACAACTCGTCTCTGATTCTCAGATGTTCTTTCTTTTAGACAGGTTTTCTGGGTGTAACCAGGTTCTCGTAGCAAAACCAGACCGATTGAATACCACTTTCAAAACAAAGTGGGGAACGTTCACATATTGTAAGATTCCCTTTGGCCTAAATAACGCAGGTGCTACTTTCCAAAGGGAAATGGATACAACATTTAAAGGTCTGATCAATCACAATGTGGTAATTTACCTGAATGATGTTACAATTTATTCCAAGAAGAGAGTTGATCACCCACAACATCTAAAATAGATTTTCAAAAGATGCAGGAAGTATGGCATTTATTTGAACCCCAAGAAAAGCATCTTCACTGTTTTAGAAGGTAAGCTATTGGGGCATCTCATTTCTAAGAATGTGATTTTTTTTGATCCAGAATACACCAAAGCCATCATGCAGATCCCGTTTCCAAAAAGTAAGAAGTCCATGCAATCATTTTTTAGGAAGATTAATTTCGGGAGAAGATTCATTCCCGACTTTTCCAAAATAGTTAAAACCCTTCAACAAATGTTTAAAAAGGACATTCAGTTTAAATGGAAATATATTGAGAAGGAATCCTTTGAGAAAATTAAGGTTGCCATAGCGGCTGCCCCTACGCTTCAAAGTCCAGATTTCACCAAAGACTTTTTGTTGTACAGATTTTCTTCAAATCATTCTCTTGCAACAATGCTCACTCAAAAGGATCAACAAGGGAACAAATTCCACATAATGTTTATGAGCACTAGACTTCAAGGTGTTAAAATGAATTATCCACTAGTGGACAAGAAAGATTTTGATGTTCACAAAGATATTAAGTAGTTTAGGCGTTACATACTGGAGAATCACACGAAGGTGATTGTCCCTCACTTAGAGGTTAGATTTCTCTTTGTGCAGAGGGAATTGGGGGAGAGGCGAGGAGAATGGATGACCACTTTACAAGAGTATGACATAGAAATTAAACCAATAACTATCGTTAAAGGTAAATGCCTGTATAAATTAGCAACTGAGGCCATGGATTTCGAAGACCACGAAGAAGAAGGTTGGCAAGAAGAACCGATACTCTACGCACAACAACCTCCTTACATCCCATCGTTTGAGAATTCATGGTATAATGACCTCAAGAAGTTTCTTCAATATAAAACTTCTCTTGATCACCTCAATTCCAAATAGAGAAGGGCACTAAGACTAAAATATGCGCAATACCAACTAGTCCACGATATTCTTTTCAGAAAGAATTATGACGAAATTCTCCTTCGATGTCTCGAAAAGAAAGATGCTGATAGAGTCCTCAAAGACCTACATGATGGAATGGATGGAGTTCATTTCATTGGAGAAACTACAACCCACAATATCCTAAGAGCTAGGTACTGTTGGCCTATAATGTTTAAGGACGCTCACACTTATTCCCGTAGCTGCGACATTTGCCAAAAATCAGTTGGAAGAGAAGGCAGGGCTCCTGTTCCACTTCAACCTGTTGCTGTCGAAGATCCATTCAAGCAGTGGGGGTTGGATATAATCGATGAGATAAATCCTCATTCATCTAAGCAACACAAGTGTATTCTCACCGCCACTTATTATTTCACACATTAGATGGAAGTTGTGTTATTAACTAAGGTAAGTGATGAATTGGTAATCAATTTTCTGGAACATCACATTATTACCAGGTTTGGAGTACCCACCACTCTTGTATTTGATATTTCTACCTATTTTTCATCACTGAAATTAACTGAGTTTGCTTTAGATAAGGGGATCATTCTTAAATATGCATCCAACTATTACCCCCAGGGAAATGGCCTAGCTGAATCCACGAACAAAAAATTGATCCATATCCTAAAGAGAACTGTAGTTGAACATCATAGAAATTGGCATAACGTATTACCTAACTCCCTCTAGGATGATCGGGTCACTCCAAAACCATATATAGGGACCTCTCCTTACTTTCTAAATTATAGGAAGGAATCCATTCTCCCTTTGAACATCTATCTGCCTTCCCTTCAGCTCACTCAACAATTACGCAAGAGAGAATTCCCCATCATTCGTAAGTGTATAAACACCTTGTTAAAACTGGAAGAAAACTGAGCCAGAGCCAAAATGAAATTTGAGGCTCACCAAAAAACCATAAAATGATGGTTCGATAAAAAATTTCATGGGGAAAAGGAATTTTAGGTTGGCGACTTGGTTCTCAAATGGAACAAGCCACACGACGACAAAGGGAAACACTTGAAGTTTCAACAATTGTGGCTGGGTCCTTTCATAGACAAGGAAAATATTGGCTTGGGAACCTAAAGATTGTAAAATATTGAAGGGGATGTAGACCTCCTCATAGTCAATTTCCAAAATCTTAAACACTATATCAACTAGCCAACTAGCCATTGAGGTAGCTTCCCTTGTACATAAATAAATAGTTTGTTTTCCCAGCTTTAATTTTTTTCACTTTGTTTTTTTTTTATTTACGCATGCTTGCGTCGTTTTGTGCTTTGTATTTTCATTGCTTTTTTATTCTAGTTAGGTTTCCTTTTTCTCTCTCTCAATATTATGGCTTGGGATTTCCCAGGGAACTTGGTGTCGTAGGTCTAAATATGATTTATGATGCGACACATTGTTATCAAAATCTTGAAAATCTACATTTAGCTTCTAGACACGACTTTATTTTTCTCCATGAAATACTACTGTGCATTACTATGGGTTATATTCAATAGAGGAACATAGTCCATTAGCATATGATCATTGCATTCTTAAATCGCCGCGGGAGTAAGCTAATGGTTATACCCTAGAGCAAATCTTGTGTTTGTGCAAATAACAAAACTGAAAGCTATTTTAGAAAGGCACCTGTAGTACTCAAGGCGTCCTGCTCAGGAAGTTAGCTCATCTATAATCAAGTTGGCAGATCTCACTTTCACATGTGTCATCCCACATGCATTTAAGTGAAAACTGGAATCCCCCCATCCACGTCTCTCTAAATTCAATAGAAAATTCATACTATAAAGCTAAAGGCTTGGGGAAAGGAATTCCAACTCATGTGGGACATGTAAGCATCTCCACCGGGGCTATGGATTCTCGCTGGCAACAAATCAAGTCTTGTGACACTGGGGTGACTCCGTCGGGGCTATGGAAGATTACTTGCATCAAAGCAACACCAAATAAATGTGTAATCAACTTGTATTCTCAAAATTCCTAATGCGTCATTTCCTTGCAGTACTTCACATGACTTCCCGAAATGGTATGATTTAAAAGAGTATGCTATTGTGATCAATCAACTCTGGTCATGGCCACAAAATCTCTCTTGCTTTATTCAAACTTGTCTCATCAAATTATGCACTTTGAAAACTGTGGGACCTACTCATTCTCCCTTGGGGTTGTGCATTGTAAGTGTTACTATTCTTCAAAGTCTTGTATTTAGATACTTTTTGCAGAAATTCATGGCTTCACCTAGTGTGTTTCCAATTGCTGTTCCACACACAACAACCTCCCTTTTTTTCTTGTCGCAATGCTCAAAGAGTCAATTCCTACCAAGAAACAGAGGAACCCCATTTTCATCTTAAGACTCTCTAAACTTGTTGAAAAGATAACTCATCTTCATGATCTTTCTCTTGGAGGATTCCTTGACTTGCAATTATTTTTATGTTTTGGATTCTGGAGATACCGACGATTTCATGATGAACTCGTCGATATGGGCAATACCAGTGAGTTAGTGTCAAAATCGCTGATACACTGAAAGGGAAACACTTAATGCTTTTGAATTCTATCTCTCACATACTGACATATGTTGTACAAAATTCACCAGTATACCAAAAAGGGTCACACGATCGTCCCCGATACACATAACTTGACACTGGCCAACTTCTGTTCATTATCTCCGATACCAAGCCTTTGTCACCAGGGAAGTTCCAACGAACTTCGTCGGTACACTGGGGAGGTTCGCACCAATGCTTTCGACACACACACATTATTAACTAGTGAACTTATAATCAACGAGGCTGATACATCGACGAAGTTCAAAGGAATACCTCCAATACACCATTTTTTCGTGCCAAGGAAAAGTCTATAAAAGGAAC
Source organism: Picea engelmannii (assembly GCA_009831015.1). Classification (NCBI taxonomy): domain Eukaryota; kingdom Viridiplantae; phylum Streptophyta; class Pinopsida; order Pinales; family Pinaceae; genus Picea; species Picea engelmannii. The sequence goes on from ML792547.1 coordinate 442,505, forward strand.
ATCACAAACCTCACATTTTCATTGTGTGTTGTCGAGAGAGAGAGAGAGCGAGCATTGGGAGCACATTGAGAAACAATCTTATGGGAGACAAACCAACAGTCCTCGAGCCCATTTTGTCCACGTGTCAATAGTGCGCCAGATAAGCCTTCTTCCCTAACTTGCCATGTGGTCTTTCTGCAATTTGGTTTTGGTTTAAACTCGTGTATAAATTTACTCCAAAGGGGGACGAGCCTACCTTAAAAAAAAACCTTATCCCCAACTTTCCTCTGAGCCCACAACACCCTCGAACCCTCATGCTCTAATTGATTTTACTACTTACACCTATGCCTACCCTGGTTTGACCTGTCCGACTCCTGTCCTCCTGTATGAACCATCGAATAAAACCTTAACACGATTTACCTCTACGATGCCCTCATCCTAACCTTGCAATTGAATGCTTTCCTCCCTCGATGAAGCTATGCTCTATCATTGCCATTGGAAATCCTAGCTCTAGCCTTCCATTGTAACCCATCCAATAATGGACTCGATAGAACTAACCCATGCCTTAACCCTCTTGCTGCCCTAGTCCCAGACTTAGCCAAGTTTCAAGGGTCGAAACCATATCGATAAGGTTTACATGAACCCTGCCGATACCTTGCCATACCAATGAGTTTTGTATCATCGATGTCGTTACTAACTTTTTCATACCAGTGAAGTTCTCCTGATCGACGTCGATACTATTTTTTACATATTGATAAATTTGATGCGATTAACATCGGTACACATGTGTTATACCGATAATATTCATACTAACTCCGCCTATATTATTTCGACAAAGATAATTTGTGCTCCAGATTATTTTCGGCACGAAATGAGAGCAACGATATAATAACGAAATGCACAAAGATATCGCGGATATCCAATAATATAAATAAAATGTATCATAGATGCAACCATAACCACATATATATAGTAATACATGATTTATATTAATGAAATAAATGTACAAAGATTGTAAAAATATAGAGTGAAAGACTCGCTAGAATGGTGGCAGCTTATCTTTGAGAAGAGATCTGATGGCTACTTGCATTCACACGAAGATGATTACAATGAGGCTCTGAAGGCCTTTTTACAATAATTAGGAATGCCAAAAACCATAGACATCCAAAAACCTAACCCTAGGAGATGAAGCGCCAAAATTCATGTGGGCCCCGTTTGGGTAAGTTAGTACATCAACTTCCCGGGGTCGTAACTTTTGCATACAATCTCCGTTTTAGGCATATGATAGCTCGTTGGAAAGGTATCATCGAGGAGATTCATTTTAACCAAAATATCAAAAGAACCTAAATATTGCAAACCTGTTTTCCCAAAAAACATCGTTTAGGGCCTCAAAATGGCCCCGAAAGTTAAAACCTGCTAAAAATAGTAAATTACCAAAATTGCCAAAAAACTGTTTTGAGTCGGTTGGAAAAGGTGGGTAGCCACTGATATCCACCTAGATCAATACTCCCTCCTTAGGAAGAAATGGTATCCATTGCGGTGAGTGCCCGGGGGAGAGGACAAAGCGTTTGCTGAATCTACATCTTGGTGAGCTGCTTGTCTTGCTAGAGACGTCGCGCTGCTTAGTTTGTGGAAGTTTGTCATGAACCTGTTGAGGCCGAGGCTGTTCAGAAAGTTGACCTACACGAGAGGACTCCGTGCAGAGGGAATATGTGCGTTTTGCTGCAATATTGTCAACATGCTTCTGTTGGATAGAAGGTGCTTGGGCCGAGGCTGTAGTGGTTGCGGTATCCTTCATTTCACCTTTTGAACAGATCGTGAAGAAGTTGAATTTTGTAGTATGAGATACTACCTTACGACACTGTTTAGGTGGAACAGTAGTCAGAACTACCTCTAGTATTCTGTAGAGATGACCCCCCAGAGAAACAGTGACATTGCGGGGTTGAGAATAATAATAATAATAATAATAATAATAATAATAATCTATTTTTAAGGTCACAGCCAAGCCAACACATAATAATAAACAACATGGCGTCTCCACATATATGGATGGACCAAGAGAACATCACAGACATCCAGTGGTGAAACATCACATAATACCTCATCCTTGAAGGGTTGGATGCCGTATGACAATCAACATTGCTGGTTGATAGGAATATCTCGTCCTTGGCAAAGCCACCCGATTTTGTATGACTGCGGGTGTGGTCTTGTCGACAATCCCAACTGTTTGACAACCTCTGTTGAGATGAGGTTCTTCTAGCTTCCACTATAAACAATAAAATGTAGTGGGGTCCCCTTCACCCACATCTGTGAATGAAAAAGGCGCCCCCCCTCTTCAGGGTTTGTTGGTTCTTCTAGTTGAATTGCTGTGGTCGTGACAATAGCAGTGGGGTCTGCGTCGATGATTTACTAGTATTTTCATAATCAGATTAAGAATCAGGGTTCGACTACTTGTCTTTGATCTTGGCCACCAATGACTGTTTTGAGCGACATTCATCGGTGTTGTGCCATGAGATTTTGTGGAAATCACACCATTTTCGGGTGTCCTTCTTTGTCTTCCCATGACACTTCTTTTCCTGTGGCTTGAAATGGTTTTCGAGAGACTGTTTGTTAGGGTCGTCTTTGTCATAATTTGGTTGTTGTGGATTTGCAGACCCGAACTCCCGTTTGTTCTGGTGCTTAAATTTCTGCTCTATTTTAACAACATATCGATAAGCAACACCGAGTGATGAGATGTCTAGAAAATCCATTTCAGTTTGTATGTATTTGTGTAGAACCCATGGTATTTCAGAACCAGATGTCATTAAGAGCCTTTGATACCCAGGTTGGTGTGCAAGGTATGGAAGGTATTGGTGAACTCCGAAACTTCTTGGCCCCTCTCTTGCCGCAGTGTGGTCCATCTCATGTACTGGTCCTCATAGTTGCCAACAGGGTAATACTGTTCCTTTACCACATCCACAAAAAAATCCCAAGTGGGCTCAACCCCATATATTCATGACTCCTTTGTGGAACTTTGCTCCCAGTAAGTTTCCCACCAATGTTTGACACGGGGGAGAGCTTTAAGGAGTGCAAAGGTGATCTTTTCCCTGTCGGAAAAATTATGAACATAGAAATAACCTTCTAATAGATTTAACCATTTGTCTAGGGCATTCACATCTATTTGACCTTCAAATATGGGAATATCAAAATTAACCTGTACCTTGAAAGGAGAGGTGCTTCCAAAGTGGTTGTTTGATGAAGATGCGCTTGTTGCTATCGATAAGTGTTGAAGGATGTGGGAAAAATTCTCCATCATTTCGTCCCTCCGCGTGAGAGCTTGCTCACGCAATAGATTGATAGGATTGTCTGCTTCGTTGTTTTTCTTTTATTCTGCCATGGAGGGTTTCTTGGGCATGTGAGAGTGATTATATTCAAGAGAGACAAGCTCAAGACCCAACTTGTTATATTTAGACCTCGTCGGAGACATGCACTGAAAAAACGATCAAGAGCAGCATGCTCTGATACCACTGATCCAGATTATTTTTGGCACGAAATGAGAGCGGAGATATAATAACGAAATGCACAGAGATATCGCAGATATCCAATAATATAACAGAAATGTATCAGAGATGCAACCATAACCATAGATATACAGTGATACACGATTTATGTTAATGAAATAAATGTATAGAGACTGTAAAAATACAAAGTGAAAGACTCGTTAGAATGGTGGCAACTTATCTCTGAGAAGAGATGTGACGACTACTCGCATTCGCAAGAAGATGATTACAATGAGGCTCTGAAGGCCTTTTTACAATAATCAGGAATGCCAAAAACTGTAGACATCCAAAAACCTAACACTAGGAGATGAAGCGCCAAAAGTCACGTGGGCCCCGTTTGGGTAAGTTAGTACATCAACTTCCCGAGGTCGTAACTTTTGCATATGATCTCCATTTTAGGCGTATGATAGCCCATTGGAAAGGTATCGTCGAGGAGATTCGTTTTAGTTTCAATATTGAAAGACTTTTGATATTGCAAACATGTTTTCCCAAAAAAACATCGTTTAGGGCCTCAAAATAGCCCCGGAAGTTAAAACCCGCTAAAAATAGTAAATTACCAAAATTGCCAAAAAACCGTTTTGAGCCAGTTGGAAAAGGTGGGTGGCCACCGATATCCACTTGGATCAGTTTGACCAACGTCGACACAGGTTCTTGTTGTCAGCGAAGTTCATGCAATCAGTGCCGGTGAAGACTCTCATTGTATCAATGATGTTATTGCCTTTGGCTTCGATACACCAAGTTGCTTCCTCCCTCAAACACTTAAACAAATTTCAACCAAATTCTCACCATGTCACCCATTCTTCTCTCCTCTTCAGATGATGACTCACCTCCCAATATCGACACTACTATCCCCTAGCCTAGGGATAACTAAGGAGATTATGTCTCAAGGCCCACATGTCCTAGACATGGAGTACCAAGAACCATATTGACTTGAGCCTGGCCCTAGAGGGCCCATCCTTATTCCTCTTCAACGCCTCCACCTTGTCAACAACAAGAACATCTATCCCATCGGCCTGGTCCTTTAGCAGCAATGGGTCTTGATCCATGAGGTAATGACTCCGAGTATCATGGTATATGTTACTCTAATTCTCAAAACATTTGAATATGTGCATTTAATTATTTTTACTTCTAACGTGTGCTTGGACCTTATGCCTTTCCACTTGTCAACACCCAGGGGGAATGACAGGATGCCCTAGTAAGATGGTTCCCATAGGGTTTGAGTTACCACTGGGTGGGTTCATGAAACGTCATCGTCCATTCCCACCATCCTTACCAATTTTCATCTTTTTCCCTCTCATCCATCCCATACAATGCTTTGGGAATTGGATTTGCCAAGCTAGAAAAGGGTTGTACCTTATCTTGTGGGAAGAAGGGGCTAAAGGCCCAGAGAGTAAAAGTAGCTGGAAAAAGATAAAATCCAAAAGAAAAAAACCTTCAGATGCTTCACCCAGGGATCCTTGAGAAAATAATAAAAGGCTTCTTAGTAAGAAACAGAGGGACCCATAAAATAATAAAATCAAGACCTAGTTGGAGGATAGGGAGTCTCATCATGAGCCAACCTATTAGGTCCATGGGAATGTAGTGGTATGACACTACCATTCAGCTGGTCACCATGCTAGGGTAGTGGCTCTTGGTGGCATAGCCGAGAGAAAGGGGGTCTAATCACGAGCCAACCTTCTCATCTATGTGAAATGCTTGTGGGTAAAATTGTCACCACTGGTCACTACGCCAGGGCAGTGTCCCATAACTAGTCTCTTGAAAGAAAAAACAATTAGATAAAAGACAAAAGGAATTGAATGGGCTTGGAAACATTTGCATCCATGACAAGGTGCAACTCAGCCTCTTCAGAGGCACCCACATGTAAGCCATACATTTCTGTGTCATCACTGTACCCATTGGTCAAACATCCCTTACCACCTCACCCACTTACATGGCCTGGATTTGTCTTCACCCGGAAAAATCCCACATCCAATGAGCACTAGCCCAATAGGACATCTTAGCATCCCATCCAAACCTAGATTGTAGAATATCATAACGTCTTTGAGAACTTGTCTGGGAAAGGGGGTTTCATGCACATTCTTAAATAACTTGATTATTAGATGTGATTGACATTGCTATGATCCATGTGACTTATGATCCCATGGAGGGTGTACTTGTTGTTGTTGCAGGGACACACCCAAAAAACAGGGACACATGGGGAGATGATTGGTTCAGACCTCCATAGGGCTAAAATCCCACCAGATGAATGTTGAGATCCCAGCTAGGGGTAAAGACAGATCAAATGTTTGCACCAGAAAGAGAGGAGGACGTTCCACCAGAGACAACCTGGCAGGATTGGACCTAGGGGGGTCTTTCCCTTCTCACTATGATGCAGGCCATGGAAGGCCCATGATGTCACCCATGTGATCCATGACATCACCCAATGTTTTGGACACTTTGGAGGCAGTTGTGTGCCACGTGGCACATGTGGTTTGATCCAGAGGCCCAAGGAGGCCTAACGTTTTGCTCTTGGAGGACAATGTTTCCATAAAAAGGCCTAGCGTCCTCCTAAAAGGGCATGATATCACCTTTTCTGCTTGATTTAGGGTTTTATTATGTCATTTAATGTAAAACTGGATATTACATGTAACTGGCCATGTCGACCTTTTTGACCTAATTTTGGTCATTGAAACTGTATAAATAAGGGTTTTTGCCCTTGTATTTTTCATCATCTTTCACTCAAATTAGTGAGGTCTGAAGTTTGCGCCCTATTTGGGGTAAATTGACTGAAATTTAGTGCGCACTTGTTGGAGGAGGCTAATTTTGGACTATTTTGGCAATTTTCTTGGTGGAAGTGTTCAACTAGGGTTTATGCTTGATGATTCTTGATGAATGTAAGTAACATTTATGCAATTATTCTTCATCGAATGGTTATAATTATGTTTATCTTGCATTTACATTATGATTATGAAATTTCTAGCTTTAAAACCCTAATAATCTAAGCACATGTTATTGTCCTTGCTTTAAGAGCTTTCACCTACTAGATTTTGCCAAGAAGCCGTTTTTCTTGAAGCATTTTCTAAGGGCCTTGCCATTGCAACACCCTAGCACAATATTGCTTCATATAAGCCATCATTAATTCATTCTTGAGCCAAATAAGGAAAAAAAATACTAGGGCCTAGGGTTACCTACACCTTAGTAGCTATTTTCCCCCTAGGGTTTGGTAGTTGAAGCACTGGGTTACCAACACTTCAACTATTAACCTCTCTTGTCTTTGGTTTTCTTACTATCATCTTTTCCTTCAACATTTTCTGCCACCTAATAGACTCCATTTTCCCTAAAGGCACTAATCTAAGACTTGCCATTGAGTGATTGACCAAAACAACTATCAAAACCTATACCTTAAGCCTTCTACTAACCACTCCTAACATTAGAATAGCCTAATCTACTAACTTTGTTGTTGCTATTACTAAAGTAAGCTACAACCATATTTTGCAGCACTAAAAGCATCTAAAATCAATTGAAAAAGTTGATTAATGCAATGCCTTACTTGCTTTTGACAAATGCTAGTATTTTGATGTTAATAAGTTATTATTCTTGGTCATTTTGACGCCATTTTAAGGCACTTATTGTGAATTTATTGTCTTATAAATATTGCAGCTACAAATTTCTATTTACTTCACCATTATATCAGCCATTTGATTTTATTGATAGAGTCTGTGGTTTTATGAAGTACCAACAACAAGTTGTACTTGCAAAAGATATATTTTCTTGTTGCTTTGTTCCGGGCAGGTACATCTTGATATTTCACTACTTCATTGGTTAAAATCTTGAGACTTTCTCATCAATGCTGACTTGTGAGAGGGGACTTTTTCATAGACATCTTAACCTTACCTTCTCAAACACCCAGGTCACCGGGGACGTCTCCCCTAGGCCATCAACCCTAAATAGAAAGAGGCATCCTATTGAGGTGACCGTGACATGATAACCTCCAGTTACACCAATTTGTTTTCCATTAACCTTTCCTTTGATCAAAGTACAAATTGTGCAATAACAGGCACAAGTAGCTCCTTAGACGTCGATACAAGTTTGTATTGATGAGTTTGTCATTAACCCCCCGATTCTACTCGAAATCCCAAGAAATTAATTAATTGCAGAAGCTAATGTCAGATGCTTTCCTTCATAGCTTATTTTTCCTCTTAAGTAGTTAAAATGTCATATTTTTAATCAGTGGTTTGATGTATTAATGGTGAATATATTTGTTGCACATTTGAGTATGTCATCGTGAAAGAAGACTGTTAGAAAATACCCCACAGAAGAAGCCTTCGCAAGCGGAAGCCACCAAGAAGAAGAGAGAGACATCCCAAGGCCAATTTATGATGATACAATGGGATTTGTTGACAATGGAATTTTAGTTAAATGGGGCAAAGTATTTAAGATGTTCAAAAACCAAAGTTTTCCCCAAGTATCATAAGACAAATCTGATCTCAAAATCTTTAGGAACATCAGGAAGTCAAAATTACATAGGGTGGAAACACACACAACAATATTTCTCTATGAAGATGCCAATTTCATGGATAGTGCGACATGTAGACCCAGACAATAGATACATCCTCAATGCCAGTGCACATGCCACAACATCATTCAAAGAAAAGGACATAGCCTCATACTATCTCTTGGAGAAAGGGGACTTATCGTTTGATGAAGACCTTATCAAGAATTTTCTACTTAAAGAAAAATATCTATGCAAAGTCTAGTACAATCCCGACAAGTCATTAAAAATAATACCCTCAAGAAAATATCCCACTAGCTCGCTAAAGATGCCATACCAGTACGTTGTAGAAATGATGTGTAGGTTGTATGGAGAACACGATGCTTCAAAGTTTACATTATCTCTGGTGCCCCTCATATATCACATTGTCGATGTTGGGTCATCTTTCAATTGGGATGATATTCTATCAACATCCCTAGAGGACTCTATCAGAGCATCCAAGGAGACCACCCCTGGTGATTTTTCTAGTTTCCATATGTCCTCCTACCTTCTAGACATGGAATGTGTATACCACCAATACAAAAATATGGGTTGGGCCTGGTATCCAACTGACCCACCTGTTCACATCTACTGCAAAGTGCTCTGGGATCACAAGTACATAACCAAATATCATAAAATTTGTGATTACTTCCTGACGCCCCTATACTAGTTCATCTTTGATTCACCTATGCCTTGCAAGACCGACAAGGCCCAAGTAATAGTACAAAGAATAGGAGTTTGGTATCTCTTGGATTATTGGATGTATATAAGGATATATGGATCCATCAAAGCTCCTCATATTCTCCCTAGATTTGTCCTTGACAAGATAGTATTACAAGAGATCGCTTATAAGACCATAATCCATGAAGTTGGAGCATCACTCTATAGGAATAAGAAGGCTATCTGGCTTCCTTTACCATTATGGGCCGGATCATACTCCTTTGGAGACGTTAAATAGGCTCAAGCTGAGGTGGACACATTGTTATCATTCCACTTCATAGAAGAGAGATTCCGAAGGCATGACCCGAAGGACGTGGTTAAGGAATATTGCATCAAGAAAATACATAGATGGGAATACACATCAACCAAGTGGGAAGAAGAAGAGATCCACTGTTGCGCCCAAACTTATCATGACATTATTTTTAGGCGAAATGACACACCACTGGGCAATATCTTAGATGACAAAAAGGCCCGAGAAGAGGCACAAAATAAAACTGAAGAAGATGTGGCAGCAACAACAATGAAAACCACGACTATGACTTCAACTTCTGAATCAGAGGCAACAACGATAGAAGAAAGGAAAAAAAAATCAATTGTAGAGGTCAAGGCTGAGGTAAACAAAAATTAGAAGGAAGTTGAAGGGGTCAAACAGAGAGAGTAGAGAGAAGTTGAGGAGGTAGCTACATATAAGAAATGAAAGAAGAAAGAGATAGTACAGAAGAAGAAGGAGGACATTGCCAAGAAGAAACGACAAGAAGTGGAAGTGACAACAACAACTGAAGCACCAACAATAGTAGATAAAAGAGCAACATATGAGGCTGCAACAAAATATGCTGAAGAGGATCAAAGGAAACACGATTAAGATACATCGAACAATGATGCTTATCCCATGGAAATTGACATCCCAGGATTGTCAGTAGAATTTCCTCTCATCTCACCTCCTAGTCAGGGAACTAGATATGGGACTTCACACACCCTATAATCCCAACAAGGTGGCAACTATGAAGAAATTTTGATTCAACAAGGCCACTGACAGGATTGTGAAGTGACAAACCAGAAATTACCCAGTCACCAGAGGTAACCCCTTATCAGTTGTCATAGAGACTGCAGTGACAAAATATTTTAGAAAATACCCACTCTCTATCACGTCCATCGAGACCTCTTTCATGTTGGAAATGGAGTAGAACCTCAAGGACCTAGTCCATCAAAATAAAGAGAATGATGATCAGATTAGAGAGTTGGAGGAACAAGTTAGATGTGAAAAGAAAGATAAAGGGAGACTCAGAGAATTAAAGGAATGCACCAAGAAGGTCAGAGAAAATATCAATGAGACGAATAAAGACATGTACTCCCACCTTCAAGTTTTCCATCAACTGGCAACACAAATAATAACTTAGCAGAGATCTGGACAAGCCAAGAACATCCAATTCATCACCATCCATGAAGGATTGAACAATATGCAATGATGGATCGATGAGAACCCGGATGCTCTGACCGAGATGCCTTGTGCTCCAAAATGGGAAAGGACAATCGATTATGCTTCCCTTGATTGCCGCGAACAAGTTGGAGAGAGGGATACAATCGAAACAAAGAGATCACTAACCATCTATGCCTCCACAAGGTTGTGCAGGTTTTGACGCATAAATGGCATCTACCTCCCATTGAAGAGCTCGAGAATACCAAGTTAGAAGAGAATATATTTGAAGAAAGCCAGTGAAATACGAATCAAAGACAAGAGGATGCTCAAGTAGCTACAAAGGTGATAGTATAATTAATGGAGGACCATCTTATTCGACAGACCAAGACTCAAAATATGATCCAGGATTTCATGGCCATTATGACAATGGACATGAAAACCCTTTCAAACAACTTGGCCTCCCACACAACTGCCCTGAAATAACTCTTGTACTGTAGAGTTATATCAATTGAAGGACAACATGAATCCTAGGCAACTTACGTGAGAGACAAAGATAAATAAATAAGACAAAATAACAAATCTGAATTTTCCTACAACTACCTTCTATTTTGTCTTTTTGCCAACCGTCATCAACTTCATCATATTATAGCACTTGTCAACACAATTTGAGAAGGGAAGCTGAAAATACTTGTAACTACTTCTTGCAGAATCCGAGAAGACCCTACTAATAATTACTCAAACTACTATAAGTAAAGGAAGAGGCCCATTTTGAAGAGGCTCTTCAAGCATTGTATATTTTGAAACTACTTTCATAATTAATATCGAGAAGCCCTCAAGGCCATTTTGTTGGAGAGAATAACTCTTGTGGATAGTAGCTTGCTGTGAACTATTTTTAGTATATTTTATGCTATTTACATGTGTTGTACGAATGTTCTTTTGCTTATAGAATATTCTTATGAAAATATAAATCTTTATTGCAACTTTGTTTATTCTTTCTTATCTTTTTTCCTGGGATGATGAGTAATTTATGTATATAATTTCACAGCTTAGAATAATCTGGTTATGTTTTTGTATGCATCTGTAGTCTAACCTTGTTGCTTCCTAACATCTATCTGAAAGGAGTCTTTTGCAGGGATTAGTTGCATTTCTATTTGCTCATTGGTTACCATAGCTTCTCCTAGCTAGGATAGGATAGGTTATATTTCATTTCTACACTTAGCTATTTTGCATCTGCATTTCCCATTTCATTCACAACCATCCAATCACCTCTCAAACCCAACAATGGGAACCGGGCCATAATCTAGATGGGTCTCCTAAACCAAATGGCGCATATTCTAATTGGGACCATGCATCAGGGAGTACCCCTGATTGTTTAAGGGAAATTCTGTCGCCTCGACAAGTACATATATTGACTAGATCTAGATCTCATTGACAACTCATCAATGGATCATGAAAACACCTCATGAATAGATAAGGTTTACAACTCATAAGTGGTCTTGGAATTTGTGATTGTCTAGGGACTTACAATCTAACAAAAATATGTGTCGGTGCAACAATAAATGTGGAGCACTAGTGCATGATAGTAACAACATCACATGTAAATGCTACTTTTATGATATAAAACACCAATGGCGGTGCATAGTGACTGTTTTAGGCACACCGGTTACTATTCTACATTTTTTTGCAAACATAAATTAGTTTTATGTTTTGTTAAATACAAGTTATTTATATATGTGTGTGTCTGTTTTATAATTTCAATTCATTTTCTCTCTCTCTCTCTCTCTCTCTCTCTCTCTCTCTATATATATATATATATATATATATATATATATATATATGCCTAAAAATATTTGTATGCGAATCCGAGACGACTATGATGAGAGGAGTAGTAGTAGTAGTAGTAGCAACACCATGTCAAAACATACAACTTTGTATGTGAGTGGGAGACTCGAGAGAGGGAGAGGGAGATATTTATTTTCCCTATTATACCATAGACACATGCCCTTTCAAGAGATCTTGGCCTCAAGTTTTATGAGGAGGGTACATCCCTCATGGGGAACTCTCCATTGTTACAACAATTGATCCTTCATTGAGATCATGGTCGACATGTATTCATTGTCGTTCCCAATATGTTGTATCAACCCACAGAGGAGGATGTTTATTTCATCACTGGGTTGTATAGGAAGGGGGAGGTTTGGCCCTAGTTCACTGATTTACCACTTGGTGTTGCAGGAGAGACCCAACTGGAATATGTGTAGAGATGTGTCAATCCATACATTCCTTCTACTTTGGGATTCCGGGTTCTTGGTGGTCAGATGCAAATGAGTTCATTTCATAGAGAGGAGATGAGGCACCTATGCCTTATTATCATGGCACTGTCACACTTTACCTCTGATGGGAAACACATTAGTTTCCCTTTGATGCATTATGTAGGTAGTTTAGTGCAAAGGCCCCAATTGATTACATGGATGAAGATTTTTTTGAGACAACTTTGTTTTGCATTGGATTGCTATCGCACCGTTTTAGATGGGAGGAGATTCTTCCCATTTGTGTCAAAGTCATTTACATTATTTTTTGAGAGGGTTCATGCCACTAAACCAGGATTACCCCACTTTCCTTCTAGGCCTATGTTTGATGCGTGCATGTGCATGTGGGGGCAGTTGTTGCCCCTCTTGGGCAACAACTACCCCCACATGGAGTCTGTCCTGAGAAAATGGAAAAACTATTCATGTGAGGAATAGGTGCTGCGTTTTCCTTCCTCATGAACTCCTGTCTGAACACAACTTCAAAATTGTCTATAGGAACAACGATGAAACTCGTCTTTTTGCACTAGTCACCAAGCTTCTATGAGATGTCCTTAGCCACACCAATGACCTTCTCTACACATGCGTTGACTATCTTGAAGGTTGTCCATGTTGGTTCAGGTTATATCCCAAGCCTCTACACCATGCCTTCCATCAAGAAATTATGAGTCACCCCACTGTCCACCATGGCTATCACTGTCTTCTCGTTGAGTTCGACCTGCACGTAGAAAAGTTTTGTCTTATCTTTCTCTTGGCTCTCTGTGGATTCACCCTCTATGAAAAAATTCAATAACTACAAGACTCCAATAGATGGGATATATGCCTTCTCCAAAGCATTCAACTTCTATTTCAAGGGACAATTCTTCGCACAATGCTCCTTGGCACAAATCCAACATGAAATCAACTTCTTCTCTTTCACTGCATCCATTTGCTTGGCATAGCCTTTTCTGCCCTTAGACGTCTTCATTTTTCCTTTGTCCTTCCTCTTTCCCTTCCATTGCTTCTACTTTTCACCTTGGGCATACTCATTGTTCCTAGGACCTATCTTGGGTTCACCCTGAAAGTCTAACAATTTGTCCACTGCGGTGATCACTACTGCAAGAGTTTGCACGTTCTGCTGTCACATATCACTCTGTTCCCACGAATGTATACCATTCAATATGTGGAAAAATATGTCTTCTTCCATAATGTCTTTGATCTCCAACATGATCCCCATGAAATACTAAATGTAGGCTTGGATCTCACCAGCGTTCTTGAGAGCCAACAACTGATTTCTTGTGATCCATGCTTGGTTCCTTAATCCAAACTAAGCCTTCATCTCTGCCCAGTTTTCGATCTTCTCAATGATTCTCCAAACTGCTAAGTCTTCCATCAGGTTCCTTCACCAAATATTAGAGGTTCATGTCAATAACATCATTGCAACATTCACCTTGGCTTCGTACAAACTTTCATTCAACTGCTCCAAGTATTGCTTAATATCTCAACAAAAGTTTGTAGGAAAATTAGCGTTGAAAGTCCCATTATATGGCTCGGGTTTATTTATCTTGATCCTCATCGATGTAAGGCATTCCATGACACCCATCGAGCACACACGCTCCTTGGGAAGATTCGACGATGAGACAAACGAAGAGCATAAGGAGGAAGAAATTTATTGGGTAAGAACTTGTATTATGGGCATGGGTAGGAGCACCTTGGGGCACGATGGTGACGTGCGAGCCCAAGGGGGAACACACCCTTCTTCCCTTGCGATGGATGCCATAGAATTAGGTTGCGCTTGGGAAAGGG
>ML792547.1:483248-505712 GCA_009831015.1 Picea engelmannii
CTTTATCGTGTGTTCGATGGTGGATAGCTGCTCGAATTCGGTCTCAGTTTTCTCTGCATCGTATTTGAAGTTTTTCCCCTTATGCCTTCTTCGACTTTGAAATTTTTTGGCGAAGTTTATGGTAGGGTTTGGGTGTTTTTTTTTGGTTTCGAATATGGTAACAAATGAAGTGTGCATAGGCAAAAACACACCAACTAAAATCAAACAGAAATTTGACATTGCATTTGCTAAAACTATTACGATAATTGTCTCTTATTTATAGAGGTCTTTGGAAGGATCCCAAAGATTGACTGGGCCAAGAAAATGGTTGGTAGAAGTTTAGGTTTTAAATGTGGTTGATAGAAATTAATTCAACCAACAATCCCCCCTAATTTATACTATTAATTACATCAATATTTACAATACCCAAAGCTTCTCTCAAATATTCAAATTGGTCTTGTGTTAAAGCCTTTGTAAATATGTCTGCAAGTTGCTCCTTTGATCTGCAATGTTGTAGGATGAGTTCCCCATTGTTGACCAGTTCTCGAATGAAGTGATATCTAGTGTCAATGTACTTTGTCCTCTTGTGAAAAATATGATTCTTTGATAGTGCAATGGTGGACTTGTGGTCACAATAGATTGTAGTAGGCTCCTCTTGCTCATGCATTAAATCCTTCAAGATTCTTCGCATCCAAACTCCTTGACATGCTGCCGATGTACTTGCTACATACTTTGCTTCTACTGATGAGATTGTCACTATTGGTTGTTTCTTTGAAACCCATGCCACAACTCATGTTCCAAGATGAAATGCATATCCAAATGTGTTCTTTCTGTCATCAATGCTCCCTGCAAAATCACTATCTGTGTATCCAACCAACTGCAAATTGTTTGAAGTAGAATACAATATACCATGATTCATAGTTCCTGCAATGTATCTTAATAGCTTTTTTTTTTGCTTGCCAATGTGAATTCTGTGGTGCATCCATGAATCTAGAAATCGAACCGACTCCATACATTATATCTGGCCTAGTTGTTGTGAGATACATCAAACTTCCAACCATTTTTTTGAATAGAGTTGAAGCAATATCCATCTCATTGTGTTCTCTACTTAGTTTTGTGCCAATTGCCACATGTGTAGAAAGTGGGCTGCAATTTATCATTCTAAACCTCTTTAAAACATCTTTTGCATATTTACTTTGACAAATGAAAATGCCCTTATCATTTTGTGTGACTTCAATATCAAGAAAATATTTCATTAACCTCAAATATGTCATCTCAAATTCATTCTTCATCGCTGATTTAAACATATCAATAGAGAGATTACCCGTATAAATCAAATCATCAACACATAATCAAACAACCAAAATCTGACCTTGTTCATTAAGTTTGGTGTATAGTGTAGGTTCACTAGTGCTTATGGTGAATTCATTTTTTTATCATGTATGAAACTATCTTGCTATACCATGCTCTTGGTGCTTGATTCAATCCATAAAGGGCCTTCTTCAACCCATAAACCTTGTTTTCTTGTCCTTTTACTTCATATCCTGGTGGTTGTTGCACACAAACTTCTTTTTTCTAAATATCCATTCAAGAAGGCTGATTTGACATCCATTTGATAGACTTTCCAATTGTGTTGAGTTGTAATAGCTAGTACCATCCTAATTGTGTCAAGTCTTGCTACAGGTGCAAGTGTTTAATCAACTCCATATTATTGTGCAAATCCTTTGGCTATTAATTTTGCGTTATATTTGTCAACTTCTCCATTTGCCTTTTATTTATTTTTATAAACCCATTTCACACCTATGCATTCTTTCTCCCTAGATAAATCAACTAGATTCCATGTATCATTTTTTTAAATAGATTCCATTTCATCATTCATTGCATTAATCCAATGTTCTTCCTTAATTACATTCTCAATATATATAGGATCTTGGGTAAATAAAGCAAAATTAGATTGCAAATCTATCATATCTCCTTAATCATATATTTCTTGCAAGCTTCTAGTCTTTTTGCCTCTTAATCTTGGTCTTAATGATGCAAGTGTAAGATTTGAGTCATTACTTACTTGTGGACCTGACGATTCTCCTTGCTTAGCTTGCCTTTGTGAGTTTTCTTCTTGTGGAATTCTTGATGGTATTCCTCCTTGCTCATTTGATTGTTTTTCTTGTTCTCCTTGACCTTTTTCTTCTTGTTCTTCATATGGTATTGCTGTTGTACCTGTAATTGTATTGTCTATATTTCCATCCCATTATTCTTCCTCTTTGAATACAACATCTCTACTTACAATGACTTTCTTGGTTATAGGATTAAACAACTTATATGCCTTAGATTGTTCATCATAACCAATAAAAATGCATTTTTCACTTTTATCATCCAATTTACTCCTTGTTTCTTTAGGCACATGTGCATATGCAATGCAACCAAACACTGTAAAATGAGAAACACTATGATTCTTACCACTCCATGCTTGTTTAAGAATCATGTTCCTCACAATCTTTGTTGGACTCCTGTTCAATATATAAACTACACATGCTACTGCTTCAACCCAATATTGATTAGATATATTCTTACCTTTCAACATGCTTCTTGCCATCTCCATTATTGTACGGTTCTTCCTTTATGCAACACCACTCCGTTGAGGTGTATAGCTTGTAGTGAATTGTTTCTTTATTCTATGATACCCACAATACTCCAACAACTCATTTGACTTGTATTCTCCTCCTCTATCTAATCTCAATATCTTAATGGATAGGCCACTCTGTTTTTCAACCAATGCCTTGAATTCCTTAAACTTGTCAAATGTTTCAGATTTGTGTTTGAGGAAATAAACCCATGTTTTTTTACTATAATCATCAATGAATGCTAGAAAATATATTCTCCCCCCTAATGATGGTGTTTGCATTGGACCACATAAATCTATATGCACAATTTCTAAGGGTGCACACACTCTATATGACATTTCTTTTGGAAAACTTTTCGTATGTTGCTTGGCCGAAATACAACTTTCACATGAACTTATTGGTGCTTGAATATGGGGTAAACCTGTTACCGTTTCTTTTCTTTGCAACAAACACAATCCTTTGAAATTTAGATGACCATACCTCAAGTGCCATACTCATTCTTGATCTTGACTTGATGCCTTGAAACTTGCTCCAATTTTCTCCATCATTTCACTTTTCATGCGAAGTGGGAACATTTTGTTGTTTGTCATGTCAACCTTTTCAATCACCATTTTACTAAGAGGAATATCAAATATAGTGCCTACATTATTTTCAAAAGCAAATCTATAACCCTTTTGAATAAGTTGTCCCACACTTATGAGATTATGCTTCAAACCAGGTACAAAATAAACATAAGGAATACTTTTTCTACCAATATTTGTCATTACAGTAATTGCACCTTTTCCCACGACTTCTACAATGTTATCATTACCCAATTTAATTTTTGATTTAACTGATGTATCCAAATTCTCAAACAACTCTTTATTTCCAGTCATATGATTACTACAACCATTATCAAGAAACCAAATGTTACTTGCATTTTCTTGAGCTACATGACATGTAATAAACAATCTCTCATAACTACTCTCAGAGAAATTTGCATTTTGTTTTCCCATATCTGCTTGTTTCTTTCGGCATTTAGTTGCAAAGTGACCATACTTGCAGTAATAACATTGGATATTTTATTTGTCGTACCTTTGTGATGCTTGATTGTTATTGCTTCCCCTTGAGCTAAAATTTTGATCTCTCCTTCCTCCTGGATCTGGATTCTTTCTTTCTTCTCTTTGAAAATTGTTTCTTCCTCTTCCTCTTCCTATGAATCCTGGATTTCCTCTTCCTATACCTCTGTCAAATGTCATTTGTGTTTTGAATGCATGCTCCAATGAGGTATTGCCATTCTTGTTCAACCCATCTTCATATTTTTTCATGGAACCAACCAACTCATCCATAGAATATGTAATCAAATATTTAGATTCCTCAATAACTGCAACAATTGCATCAAATTTTCTAGGAACACTTCTTAAAACCTTTTATACAACCTTTTGATCTGCTAGCTCATCACCATTCTTTTTTTATTTGATTAACCAAATTCGTAACACGATATGTAAATTGATCTATTGAATCATAATCTTTCCTTTACAAGTTTTCATAGTCTCTTCTATGTGCTTGGAGTTTGACAATTTTTACCTTACTAGTACCTTGATATCCTGTCTCTAGAATGTCCCATGCTTACTTGGATGTAGTGGCTGGTTTAATCCTTCCAACAATTGAATCATCCAATGCTTGTCCAATTATCTGCAAATCCCTTTTATTCTTTTGTCTATTTTCATCAAGCTTTTTCTTTTCATCAACACTCAAAGTAGACTCATCTTGTAATTCAATATAACCAATCATAAGTATGTCTAATAACTCATATGAATCAAACGTTAATTTCATTCTAAATCCCAATTATCATAATTTTTGCTACAAAATATTGGAATCATAGGTTGTTGATACATGCCTGATTCCATTCTTTTTTAAAAAATCAAGCCCTAATGACAATCCTTTCTGTAAAAAAAACTTTCAACAAAATATGTGAAGGAATATATTAATAGAGGGCAAGTGCTCTTCATATAGATGTGTGTGATTGATACTCATGTAGGAAGTACTGTTCTTCACGCAGCGGCTCCTGTGCAAACCTTAAGCAATGGATCAACCTCAAACCATTTTCTCCCAAACCTCGCTCTCAGGCACCTGGAAATAATTTATCAAGTGAGTCAACAAAAGGATCCACGCACTGAGCTAGCACATGCGCTCTTGTTTTTGGATTGAATTCCAACAACTCAACAATTGTTTCAAGACAAAGGAATACTCTCACTGGCCGCTTCCTCACACCTTCCCAGATCGTTTTTTTGGCTCGAATTGTCCAACGAAACTCCTTCACCTCTCACGACTGTGCCTAACAGTCTTATGACCCTCAATCTTACGAATTTGATACCACTATGAAGTGGGAAAAGACAAAAACACACCAGACTAAAATCAACAAGAAAAATTGACATTGCTTTGATAAAAAACGATTACAATTGCCTCTTATTTATAAAGGTCTTTGGAAAGATCCTGAAGATTGCTTTGATAAAACGATTACAATTGCCTCTTATTTATTTATAAAGGTCTTTGGAAAGATCCTGAAAATTTAAAAAGTTCATGGGCCAAGAAAATATCTATGTGTTGGCAGAGGTTTTGGTTTTAAATGCTGTTGGTAGAAATTAATTCAACCAACAACAAACTCACGGGTTTATTTTTGTTTTACCTAAAGCGTTTTAGGTAAAGCGAAGGAAACTGAGCATTCTTGGGAAACATTTATTGTTCTTTTGAGGTGTTTTAAGCTAATATCCAAGGTATAATTAGCTTTCTAACTGAGCACGTTGTTTTAGAATTTTCATGTATTTGAAGCGGAAATTGGTGAGAACGAAGGATAGATGACAAAATTATAATAGTGTATTGCCCAACATCGGCGTATAAAAATGAATCCCGAAAGCATGATTCCTATGGAGAAATTTGTTGGAGATGAAATGCATGATCTTTGAAATGCGGAGGATTCAACAATTGCTTATCGAAAATTTAATGGCTAGGCTCTGTGGTGGGATATGGACGAGGGTTTCCACAGGTGCAGACCAGAGTTCCGGTCAATATCGAGTCTAGGTATTCTCAAGGTTCCGAAGTACGGAGGACGTGGCACCAAAACTGACAATGCAAGAGGAGAGGATAGCTTGGATTACTCAATTGACCCTCTAGAGGGACAGTCGATCTGGACGAGCCTACTTCCACGCGCTCAAGGAAATCCTGTGGGTGCATGGAGGAGGTACCTGTGGGGGTTTGTATAGGGAAGGACTAGGGTTCTCGTCGATATCGAGCTAAGGTATCCTCAAGGTTCCAAAGGATGTGACACCATGGCAATGGAAGAGGAGGGCTTGGATTACTCCACTGATCCGTTGGAGGGACAATCGATCTGGACAAGATCACTTCCGCGCACATCGAGGGGGTACATCTACTCCTTACATTCATTGGAGGAGGACACAATGAACATCCTCATTGAGTTGGCATATGGGATATCAAATATCGATTTCAGAGTGGAAGCTATGTTGGAGATGAGGGCGTAGGACTATGGTATTGTTTTCTTTGAGAGCATTAATGCTACCCCAATCATACCATATGTGAAATACATTAGAGAGAATATTGCAAATCTAGGTCGACTAGAGATTTTACTCGACTTAACTCATGTAATGATACCAATGATATGAACTTGGGATCCTACTTTGGAGGGAGAAAATCCACCCAAGAGATGAAAATGTATTAAAAAGATGGAGGAGTTGGTAAGCTTGAACTAGTCTCAATGATGTGATGGAATTGGAAGAATGCTTTGTTGTTAGCATGATTCTTGGTAGGAAGACGAACATGGACACTCTTAAGGAGTGGAAAAAGCAAATTTTGAACCTATGGTAGGATGCCTTCCTTTCATTATGACTTTGGAAAAAGGATGGTTAGTGTGGGTTTTCAAATTGATGGCCGAGGTAAACAATATCTTACATAGTAGATGGAAGTGGCGTTCCCAAAAGTTATTTATGAAAAAATAACATGTGGATTTCGATGCTAGAACAACTCATGTTGATATCCTGGATTCACATTTCGGGTCTTCTTCTTGTTTTATGGTTTGAGGATGTGTTTTAAGCTACTGGGAATGCCCTTGACTTGTACTATGAAGCTTACTACTTATACAATATCGAGTAGTATGGAGTGGCAAGGATATTAGTGGGCTTAGAGACAAACAAGGTATTGGCAGAGGAAAATGGTCATTAAGTATGGGGAAGACCTTTACCAACTCACTTTGGACTATCAATACATTCACTTTAAGTGTCAACGTGAATCCTTTTGTTATCCCTCTAGAAACATAGGCATAACCATTGACCTTTACGTTTATAGCTCTGATTTCAAAAGAGGATAACCCAACATATTTTGAAAACTTAGGCCAATATTCTTATGCAATTCTATCTAAAAAATTATCTCAAAAGTCATTGTCATAAGACTTAAAAGGGTATTACAAAAACAAATTTCTAGAGAGTATTTTAGGTTTTTAGAAGGAAGACAAAATCACGAGGTAGATAGCATAAGAAATCCTTCATTCTATCAAGGTTAGAAGTCAAAGAGAATTGGTCATCAAAGTGAACCTCTCTAAAGCCTACGATAGAGTAAGTTGGCTTTACCTAAAATTGATTCTTATTTACTTGGGTTTGTGTCCTCAATTTGTGGTTTGGGTGATGAGTTGCATTACCTCAGTGTCCTTTTCCATATTAATCAATGGGGTTGCATCCCTTTTCTTCAGACCAAGTAGGGGCCTAAGGTAGGATTTCCCCTTATCCCCTCTTCTTTTCCTTGTCATAGTTGAAGGTTTGAGTTGGTTGATAACAAAGACTATAGAAAATGGTAGTTTCAAAGGGATATGCATTGGTCCAACATATACAACATAGCACACCTTTTATTTGTGGATGATATTTTGATTTTTTGTGAAGGTACCCGAAGTATCTAGTGGAGAAATTGAAAACAATTTTGGATTTATTTTGTAAAGCTATTGGCATGGTTACAAATTTTGACAAATCCACTATTTCCATGCAAGGCATCACTGAACAAGAACATGGCCAATTCTTATGATTGTTCCTTTACTAGGTGATTAATTTAGACCAGGAATTAAAGTAATTGGGTTTCCAATTAAAACCTAATTTGTATAAAAAGGGTGTCTGGAAATCAATCATTGCCAATGTGGTAAAGAGATTGAATACCTAGTGTAATCAAGGGCTCTCTTGAGGGGCCATATTGATTCTTGTTAAGGTTGTATTAGAAGCAATACCAATTTATTGGATTTCATTGGTGTGGGTTCCAAAAGGTGTGTTGGAAACTATGAGGAAATTGTGCTACAATTTTATTTGGTCAGTGGACCAAAAAAATAAAGGTCTTGTATTGGCTTCATGGAAAAAAATCACTTTTCCAAAGGCTAGTGGAGGACGGGGGATAAAAAACCCCTTTCTCTTCTCCAAATATCTAGCCACAAAAATATTTGGAGGATATTACAATAAAAATGAATGTGGGTCCAAGTAATTAGTGAAAAATGTATTTCCCCGACTACAATAGAAGATTTGGTAAGAAACCTAGATAAACAACTACATATTACCTCAATCATTTGGAAAGTGGTTAATTCAATAGTTCATTTGGTAGGTAATTCGTTGATTTGGAAGGTGGATAGAGATGAACAAATTCAAATTGGCTTTGATCCTTGGATAACCAGTAAAGGTTTGCATAGATTACCTCATTGGTTGATTCAAGATCTCATCAGTAAAGGATTTTACATGCTTAGACAAATTGTAAACTAGGAGCTTGGTCTAAAAGTTGGCAACAATAATGGCTAGGATTGAGAGAAGAATTTGCTGAACACTAGAAGAGTTATATAGATATTTTAAACGATAATAATGTCAAAATTTGAAAAGATGACGATTAGTTGATTTGGTCACTCAATCCCACTAGAACAAGTGTGCCTAAGCTAGGATATAGAGAACTCGTTGAGGAAGGTCTAGAGGGACATTAGGCTTGGTGGCGGAGAATTATATAGAAACTAAAGTGTCCCTCCAGAAATAAGATCTTCATGTGGCCGATTTTAAACAATAAGGCTCCTACATGGGAGGTTCTTTAGGAAAATAACTTTAATGGCCCAGATTGGTGCAACTTATGCAAAAAAGAAGGTGAAACCATTGAACATCTAATTATGACCTGTCCCTTTACTAAAGAGGTTTGCAAAGAAGTGGAAAGCATGGTAGGACTACAAAATGTATGGGAACGAGGAGATATAGAAGAAACCTTCAGATCTTGGTATTCCAAAAAGGACTCCAAGAAGATAAAAAAATCTACACTTGAACATAGCTTGGTGAGTGTGGATAGCTAGGAATCTGAGCTTATTTGAAAGAAATGAGACCCTCTCTCTCAAATGTGCGATTTGGTTTGTCAATATCTTAAATTCTTACCCACATGAGGAGGAAAAACAATCCAAACATGAAATCAAAGAAGAAGTAATAAGCAAGGATCTTCCTTGGGAATACTTTGATGGAGATTCCCAAGGAAATCCTCCCAAAGGAGGTGTGGGAGGAATTTGTATCTCTCTTCCACTCACCACATATCCGTCAAAGCGGGTATTGTCTAGGAAACTGATAACTTATGTGAATTGATGACACTTAAATTAGTTCTTCAGGTAGCCCAAGAACATAGGGTCCAACAAATTCAAATTTTAGGTGATTCTCTCTTGGTCATCAAATGGACTAGAATGGAAGCTCAAATAATAAATTCCACCTTACAACCACTTTATGATATCTCTTTGTCTCACATATACGAGGACATGAACAACACAATGGATGGCCTTTCAAATGCTAGATTAGGATTAGAGAAAGGGACTTGGAGCACTTCCATACTAGAGTATGAACACTCCACATACTACAGGATGGCCACTCGAGAGACTTAATACATGAATCTTGGATATAATGAAACACTCTTATTTATTTTGAATGAGTGCTCATTATAAGGTAATTATGTAATTTTTTTGGAAAACAAACATCTCATTGTTATATATACAATGAGAGGCAGCTGGTCTCATGGACTGCGGCTCATAACTGAGGTCATATGAGCCACCAATTATGACCATAGGCCTCATACCTCAAGCCCGATATTTTTTGGCCTGCTTTCCACTCTCCGACGATCGAAGGTTTCTTGTTGCCATGTTTTTTTGTCAGGTTGTGAAGGTTAAGCCCACGTGATTTTGTAGAGGCTCATAATTATTCTAATGGAAACCTATGATGATGTCGTGGATTACTTACTAGATCTGGGCGAATTGTTACCCTAGATAGGGACAACTGGCAACCCCACACACTCCTACCTGATACAACTGACTGAGGTGGATTTGTCAGATGCTCGTGGCGATTTCTTCTCGTAGTTATCAGGGGTAACTAGTTTTTACTCTGGGTCAAAACCATAAGCACTTTCTTGGTCGGGAGGGGAATCTAGGGCTGGTGAGGTTTTGACTTCCAGGGATTTCGCAAACTACAATCTATATTCATGCTCCGTTTCTTGGTGCAGTCCTCCTCCTTTGGTCCCTGAGGACACTTTATCCCCTATTCACTATGGGTTTCCCCCTTCATCTCCCTTGACAAACTTCTCATGGTCATTCTCGGATACCATAGTCATTGTGATCCCTTCCCTAAATCAAGGGGAGCCAATGGGTTTCTCTGAGGTCACTTCAGAAGTGATACTAGAGGGTTCGAATCTAGGACCTGCAAATTGGTTATCATTGGATCAGGGTCCAACCTCAGACTTCTATTATCCTTATGCAAATCAAGGCTTCTTCCTAGAACAAAGAGATGTGTCAGTGGAAGGGTTTGTGGACTCCAACTTACGACCCTAAAATTCAAATGGGTGGGATTCTGTCTTATGCGGGGAGCCTAGAATTAACACATAGTTGATTATGGACCAAGGTTTGTCAAGAGATTTAGATCCAAGGCGAAGGAAACAAAATAAGTGTATTGGGTCGTCCAAGGAAAACCCTAACTTCATACTTGGATATCACCTAACTATGTCTGGGGTGGTAGAGATGGGTGATAAAACCATAGTTGGGAAAACTTATGGTCTCCAATTCAGTGAGAAGTCTCTCAAGGCTTAGGTTGAGACAAACTAGGGTGTGTCATACAATCCTCCACCCAGAGTTAGTCGACTCTCCAGGGGTTGGTTCATGATTATTTTCTCGGAGCCGATACAGGCTATGGCCGTTCTTCAAAAAAGTTGGTGAATAGATTCTTCGCTGGTCCTAATTAAGTTATGGAACCCCACATTTGATGCAACAAGTGAGAGACTGGACTCCATCCCAATATGGGTTTGACTTCTGGGTCTCCTTCCACACCTTTGATAAGAAAAATGATTCCAAGCAATTGAGAACTTTCTAGGGGAGTTTTTGGTAGATGATATGGGATTCTTATAATTAAGAGAGATGTCGGTGGAAAGGATTCTAGTTTTATTAAATATTAGAGAAGGGCTTCAATAATTCCTTAATCTAATAGATTTGGGAAGGACTAGGGTTCTAATCCTAGACTATGAAGGGGTGCCCTTTCGATGTAGGAGGTGCCATGAGTATGGGAATATTGTTAAGGAATGAAAGAATTCCATGAGGGGGCACACGAACAATCGAACATCCATAGAGAACATAACAAGACTAGGGTGTCAAGAGAATTTAGGTGTCATCTCTCCCTCTTTGGGGTTGGCTTCGGTGGATACTTCGTCTTATGTCCCAGTAGAGTCTCCGAATTGTTTAGTTGATGGGTCGAATATCCAAGGGGGATGGATTGACCTTCGTACTAGTCACGAGGGAATCAACGAGTTCTGAGATATGTGAGGAGGCAACTACACAACACTTGATCGACAATTTTTTGGGTATGCATCTCTCTATTTCCTGTCTAGTAAATGGATTGATTAAAGATTTCAATTTTTTTATGGTGGATTGTAACCACTCTCTCTGGAATCTACCTTTTCCAAATAATTCAGATTTAAATCCTTTCTCCAAGCCCCTGCACCCTCCTTTTCCGTCCCTCGTCGACTGTTCTCTTCTTCCAGACTCACCGCCTGGATCCCTAGTTTCCTGGGCATCTAAGGAATCTTCATCTGACGGGTTCGAGGACTCAACTATTCATTTCAAACTCCATAACATATCAGTTTCCATACCCACTGCAGACTACAGAGGCCCGGGCCCAAATATGAATATCTTGAAGACCAAAAAGGGTCGTGGTAGAAACTCTCACCTATCCACGGCTCAATCCCGAGCATTGGTTGATATTGTTTCAGGTCCACAAAATTCAATTGTAGGGGCTCTTAGAGAAGAAAAATCCCCAATAGGGGTTCCCCCATGAAACTCCTCACCTTTAATTGTAGGGTTCTGGCGAGTCCCCAAAAAAAATCTGCATTAAAGCGGCTGGTAACTCTACACTAGCTTGATGTAGTTCTTTTTGAAGAAACCATAGTAGATGAAGTCATGGCCACCAAGATCCTAACTTCTCTCCTTCCGGGTTGGCTATTTTTGGGGTTGGATGCCAAGGATAAATCGAGTGGCCTATTCATAGGTTGGAGATCTAGGAGTAGCAAGCTATTAAACTCTTGGGATTTTGACTCCTGTTTGGGGGGTTATTTTTTGGTGGAAGGAATTGGTATAGAGATCAGAATAATCAATGTTTATGGACCTCATTCAAAATGAAACTCCTTTTGGGAAACTTTTCTTGGTAAAGACCTCATGAAGGTTGAGTTTCTAATCTTAGGAGGTGATCTCAATTTCTCACGGGGGGAAGCTAAAAGTTGGGGCCCCTTGGCCCACCCAGAAAACCAAGCAACCTTCTTCACCCATCTATTGTCTTCCAATGGTCTCATTGATATAGCTCCTATGAAGCTACTACCCACTTGGAGGAATATGAGGGTAGGGGAGGCCCGTATAGCCAAGAGGTTAGACCATTTTTTGATCTCACAAACTTTAGCGATGCTTCCACTTTGATTTCATCAATGGATTGGATGTGGAGGCGATTCAGACCATTTCCCAATGTGGTTTAAAATTGAAGGTGGTCCTCAAAAGCCTAACTCACCATTTAAATTCAACTCTTCTTGGTTAAGGGACAAGAGTTTTCATGATTTGGTCAAGTACAATTGGATTGACATAAGTGATTCAAAGGGTAGTCCAACTGCTATCCAATTCATGACAAATCTTAAAAGAATAAAAACGATGGTCATTCTGTGGGAAAAAAAACTGGAAAGAAGATGAACATGAACTCTAAAGTATAGAGGAACTTTTGAAACTAATATATCAAGATTCAAATTCTGGGTTCACCTCAGGATCTTCTCGAGACAATCTGAAGAGGCTTGAGACTAGGCGTAGGCAATTGCTGGCAGTTCAAGAAGAAACATGGAGGCTCAAAAGCAGAGATATCTGGCTTGAGAACGGAGATGAGAATACAAAATTCTTCCAAGCCTATACCAAGGGGCGGAAAGCTAAAAACACAATATGGGGTTTAAAGGATCAAGAGGGCAGATCTGTCACTTCCTTCGAAGGCCTCAAAAACATGGGTAAAATCCATTTTCAATCATTATTCAAAGTGGATAGGAGAGTGAACATAGTAGATATCATAAAGTTGACACTATACTTTCCCAATTTCGTGGATGAACAAGGGAACCAAGATCTATTTGCAGAAGTCACCAAAACAAAGATAAAATAAACTCTTCATAGCTTTCAGAAGGATAAAATTCCAAGTCCATACAGATGGACAGTTGAATTCTATAGGGGTTTCTTTGACCTAATCAGAGAAGATCTACTAAAAGTCATTGAGGAATCTAGAACCAATGGTATAATTCACAGTCCTTTCAATTCAACTTTTATATCCCTCATTCCTAAGGTGAACGATCCTCCATCCTTTGACGACTTCAGGTCAATTTCACTATGCAATTGTATATACAAAATTATTGCCAAAATCATAGCTCACCGGCTGAAGCCCATACTATCAAAATCCATATCCAAAGAACAATTTGGGTTTTTAGAAGAGCACCAGATTCATGAGGCAATAGGGGTAGCCCAGGAAGGCCTACACAACCTAAAGACAACAAGAACAAAGGGTTCAATTCAAAATATTGATCTTTCAAAATATTATGATAGAGTGAATTGTTCATACATTCGACTTCTTCTTACACATATCGAGTTTGAAGTCCCATTCATAAAGTGTGTGATGGAATGCATC
The DNA here is from genome assembly GCA_009831015.1 of Picea engelmannii. Taxonomy (NCBI): domain Eukaryota; kingdom Viridiplantae; phylum Streptophyta; class Pinopsida; order Pinales; family Pinaceae; genus Picea; species Picea engelmannii. The sequence continues at coordinate 497,056 of ML792547.1, forward strand.
TCCTCATTCTCTTTTGCAATCCTTATCAATGGCGCTGCATCCCCCTTCTTCATTTCAGAAAGGGGCCTATGTCAAGGATGCCCCTTGTCCCCACTTTTTTTTTCTACTGGTAACCGAGGGATTGAGTAAGGCTATTGATAATGCATCAAGAGTAGGGAATTTTCAAGGAATTCAGGTTGCCCCTAAGTTGAGGATCACACATCTATTGTTCATGGACGATGTGCTCATTTTATGTAGTGGTAGGGTCAAAGATGCAAAAAATCTAGCATAACTACTTTCCCTCTTCCATTCGGCTACAGGGATGCAAATAAATACCCAAAAATCTACCATCACTATTTCAGAGATGGATAGAGAGGAAGTGGCCACCTATCAGAGACTATTTCCATTTACAGTCTAGGACATCTCAGAAGGACTAAAATACTTGGGATTCCAGTTGAATCCGAACAACTACATAAAAGAAGATTGGAAATGGTTGCTGACAAAATTGGAGAAAAGGTTAAATGGTTGGAGCTTTAGGTGGTTGTCTAGATCAGGCAGGCTCACTCTGATTAAATCTGTTCTGGAAGCCATACCAATATATTGTATGTCACTAGCTTGGATTCCAAAGGGGGTGCTAGAAAATATAAGAAGGAATTGTTCTTGGTTTATTTGGTCTGGATCAGGGGATAAGTATACTCAACCTTGGAAAAAATGGGAATGTATTGCGAATCCAAAAACCTTGGGAGCTTGGGGACTCAAAAATATTTTTCTGTTTTCCAAGGCCTTAGCGACAAATGCCTGTTGGTGTCTTATTTATGTCCCCAACTTGTGGATGCAGGTAGTTACACAAAAATACATCCTCCCAGTTTCGGTGGAAGATTGGATCAGATCACCAAACAATTCATCGCATTACTGTTCGATTATTTGGAAAGCGATGATATCCTCTTTTTCAATGGTAGGGGATAGTTTGGCCTGGAGGGTAGGTAAAGGAAATCATTTTAGCATAGGCGTCGATCCTTGGCCCATTAGTGGGAACTCTCATATACTTCCAGCTGAACTAATTAATCAACTTCACAGACATGGTATCTCCTTTCTATCCCATCTATCTGATCCCCTCTCAACTACAATATGGAACCAAGGCTAGAGAAGTGCTATATCTTTGGGATTAAATGGTGTATTTGCAAACATAATGGAAACTTACATTTCAACTCTCAGAAGAGGACACATCAGAATCTCGAACATGGAATATGAACTAGTTTGGCAAAAGGACCCTCTAGGCTCCTACACCCCAAAATCTGGCCACATAGCTATTGAATATAAGCCCGTTTCAACAAAAATCCATATGGTGGTGGAGGGGACTTTGGAAGCTGAAATGTCCTAAAAAAGCCAATTTTTTTCATGTGGGCGACTCTAAACAATAAAATCCCAATCTTGGATAATCTGAGAAGGCGTTAGATAGAAGGACTGGGTAGATGCTCACTTTGTCAAAATGAAAACCAATCCACTTTTCATATTCACATCTCATGTCCCTTCTCCAAGAAAGAATGGTTCAAAACTTCCTCAAGCCTCAGGAATAGATGCATATGGACTGGAAACACTTTGGAATTGACATGGAAGGATTGGACTTGTGATCCAAGAAATAAGGAACTAAAAACATTTCCTCTCTTAATCAGTTGGGGAATCTGGCTAGCTCGAAATGCAATGATATTCAAAGAAAAAGCCTCTATCCCAGAGGCAATTGCAGCCCAAATTTGATCAATCTTGTCGCATTTCCCCTAGACAAAAGAAGCACCAACATTGCGGGTAATACATCAAGAGGATATTGACACATCAAAATCATGGGCATATTTTGATGGAGCATCTTAGAACTCCACTTGCAGGGGGGGGGTGCAGTTCTTCAATTATCAGTGTAAATGTGTTGAACCTGCACATAATATATCTAGCTAAACAATAATACACACATTTGCAGAGAGAATTGGAGAAAGAATAAGAAGGAGAGAAAAAGTGGAAGAATTCTCATTAACCATTGTGAATAATGAATAATTTACACATGATATACTCTGTATAACTCAATGAGTTCGACTTAAGGATAACCAATGTGCCATAGTGGTGGTCTAGAGTGATCTGGGGACACACCAACAGTTACGGGAGTGAACTTCCACCTAGTCTAGTCTCTCAGGCAATTACAGGAGTGAACTGCCACCTAGTTGAGTTAACTAGTCAACTAGTCTTCAGTTAACTGACTGAACAAAGATTAGTGAGGAGTTAATTTAGGGAATCAAGTCTAATGCGCCACTCTGGTGATGATACCAAGGCAAGGCCGAATTAGCATGGTGATGATTCCAATGTTGCATGGTGACAAAACCAATGCAACATCTAAACTCAACTAGTCAAACTGAAGTGTCAACTAAAAGAGAATATTCTCCAGGTGGAATATTCTCCCCTAAATTATAGGAGACTGGATAATGACTAATTATGACTAATAAACAAGGAAAAACCTTAGGAAAAAGAAATCTTAGGTGTGTGTGAAGTAACTCCAACACCACCCCTGAACATCACTATGGTGAAAATAAAGATTGGGTCCCGGCAACGAGGCCATGTTAGGTACCCAAGTACAAAAGATACACTGAAAATAAGCGAGGAAAGAGGGAAAACCTCATGGGAAAAATCCCCCCTCAAGGTACAATGTATGTAAAAAGAAGAACTACAATTGCTAGGCAACTGTGTCCTTCACTCCAAGATGACTTCGCAGAGAATGGAACTTCTGCTCAGTGAAGGTCTTGATGAAGATGTATGCCGTCTGTTCTGATGAAGGACAAAATTGTAAGTCGATGATCCCCTCGTGTACTAAGTTCTAGATGTAGTGCATGTGGATATCAATGTGTTTCGTCTGATGCCTCTAAACTGGATCTCTGCAGAACTTTAGAGTGCTCTGGTTGTCACACCAGATGACTATCGACCGATTAAACTGAATTCCCAACTCAGTGAGAAAAATTTGTAGCCACATAGCCTGAATGGTTATGTTAACTACCCCTCTGTACTCTGTCTCGGCTGAAGATAGAGAAATGGCAGATTGCTTCTTGCTCGACCAACAGATAGGCCCGGAACCAAGACCGAGTGAGTAACCAGATGTGGACTTGCAATCAATGAAATCGCCAACCCAGTTGGAATCAGTAAACCCAATGAGATCTAATGTAGAGTCTATTGCATAATGAATCCCAAAGGTGATGGTGCCCTGTACGTATCGAAGGATACACTTTGCAGCTTTCCAATGTAGCTCATGCGGCTCCTGGATGAGCCTAGAAACTGCGCCAAATGCATATGAGAGGTCTGGTACAGAGTGTGTGAGATACAACAAACTCCCCACTAGCTGTCTGTACAGTGTGGTGTCAACTAGTGGAGTCTCCCCACCATCCTTAAGTTTGACTCCTGATAGGAAAGAAGTCAGAGCAGACTTGTAGTTTGTCATGTGAAATCTCTCAAGGAGATCTCGTGCATACTTGGCTTGAGACAGTGTGATGCCTGATGCATCCTAACTGATCTTGAGTCTAAGGAAGAAGTGTAGCGGACCCATGTCCGTCATAAAAAACCTGTCATGTAGAATCCTCTTGACTGCAACAATCGCTGAAGTCGAGCACCCGATGATCAACAAATCACCGACATATAGAACTAAAAGTAGAAGTGAATCAGTCGTCTTGAACATGTAGACATTCGGGTCTGGTTTACAATGTACAAAGTTCTGTGACAATAGGTAGGATTCCATCTTGTCATACCATGCCCTCAGAGCATGCTTAAGGCCATAAAGTGACTTCTTCAGTCGACAGACCAAAGATGAGTCCTGCATAAATCCCTGGGGCTTCTCCATGTAGATCTCCTCAGAGAGATCACCATGAATAAATGCATTCTTCACATCCATTTGATGGACTTCCCATCCCTTTGTTGTCGCAATGGAAAGTGCCAATCGTATGGAATCCATCTTCGCTACTAGAATGAAGGTCTCATCATAGTCAATACCATGAACTTGCTGAAAGCCTTTGGCGACAAGCCTGGCTTTGTATCTGTTGATCTGTCCATTCGCTACGCTCTTGGTTCTGTAGGCCCATCTGGATCTGACAAGTTTCCTCCCAGAAGGAAGGGGAACGAGATCCCAAGTCTGGTTCGCAAGGAGGAAGTTGTACTCCTCCTGCATGGCAGATTCCCAAAAGGGATTTCTAGCAGCCTTGCCATAAGACCGTGGATCTGAAGATTGAACCAAGAAAAGATGTTTGGAAGGCAATGGTTTAGTGGTAGTGAGTGCAAAAGGAGGCTCCTTGAAATCAGATCGAGTCCTCCTAGTATCGGCTGGATCATCCACGAGATCCCCTGCATCTTGAAGAGTATTTTGTGCCCACTTGGGCCTCTGCTCTGGCTCTGTAACTACATCTGGATGCTCTGAATCTGCATCTGACTGTACTGGCTCTGAATCTGAATCATCTGAGTCCTCTGAATTAGAACCCTCGCCTGAAGAAGAGTCGACATTTGCATGCTCATCATCTCGGACAGGTGGAAGAATGAAGGTGTCTATATGCGGCTGGTGAGGTGCATGCGAGACACTTTCCTCAAATTGGACACTGCGCTCAATGATGAGCCGGTCCGAGGAAATATCAATAAGTTGATATCCCTTCACACCGTTGGGGTATCCAACAAAAATGCACCCGGTGCTCTGTGGATCAAGTGCCTTCCTCTTTTCAAAGGGAATCTGGGCCCATGCACGTGAACTCAAAATGAGAAAGTGGGCCACTTCCGGTTTGAGGCCACTCCAAGCCTCGTAGGGGGTCTTATCCTTGACAGATCTATGGGGAGATCTGTTTTGGATGTATGTTTCAAATTTAAGTGCTTCGGCCCATAGTCTCTGTGGTAGTGACTTTGCATGCAGCATGCAAGATGCCATCTCCTTTAAAGATCGGTTTTTCTGCTCAACAACTCCATTTTGCTACAGAGTATAGGGAACTGTGTGCTGCAACTGAATCCTTGCCTCATGGAAAATATTGTGGATCTCATGATTCACATACTCTCCCCCGTTATCAGTTCATAGGACTTTGATCTTCTTTCCGGACTGTGTCTCAACCAAAGCTTTGAAATCTTTGAGGTGTTGAAAGACCTTAGATTTTTGCCTGAGAAAGTAGATCCATGTAAAACATTAGAAATCGTCAACAAAAATGAGAACAAACCTCGCTTTGCTGATCGATGGATGCGAAAAAGGACCCATGAGGTCACTGTGGATTAGATCTAAAGGTGTGGAAGCTCGTTGAGACTTTCCCTTGTCGAATTTCTCTTGAGGGTGTTTTCCGAGAACACATCCCTCACATACTCCCTTGGAGAAATGGATGTCTGGTATACCATCAACTAATATTTTCTTGCTAAGATATTGCATGTATCTGAAATTCAAATGTCCAAATATTTCGTGCCATATCCTACTACTTTCATTAGCATGAGTAAGCAGTAAAGCAGAATCAGGTTCAATGAATCCAAAAAATGTATACAATCTAGACTATTGATTTACCTCACCGGTAGCAACCCTGGAGTTGGTTTGCATGTCGTATATGTCCATGACATTTGGTGTGAATACGACTTTATTTTTGGTGTCAGAATTCATCATCTGATACACAAAGAGAAGGTTGGCAGAAAGCTTGGGAATATGCAACACATTCTCGAAGCTTCCGTTGGCGAGTTCAATCCTTCCTTTGCCAGTGACTTCGACATAAGAGTTGTCCCCCATCAGAATAAGAGGACATTTGCATGTATCCAAAGAAGAATAAACTACTTCTAATGTAGCCATGTGATGTGATGCTCCTGAATCAACGATCCAAGCATCGGGAGAGGAGTTGATTGCAATCAAGGCATGGCTAGAATTGCCTTTCTTGGAATTTGGATCTTCTGGCTTCTTCTTCTTTTCACCCTTAGGGATGCAATCTCCAAGGTTTTTTTGCTGAAGTATTTGAGACATCAGATCTATTTGTTTTTGCATGCATGCAGATTCCGAATGGAATCCTTTGTGACATTATGTGCATTTCTCCCCTTTTCTTCCCTTTTCTCCTTTGGATCTGGAGGCATTGGTGAATGGTTTTGTGTACTTTTCCTTCTTCGGATGTGCATGAGATTTCTGTTTATCTTTATCTTCAGATTTTTGATATTTGTGGCTGCCATCTTGCACAGTGAGTGCATGCGCCTTTGGGCCTTTGATTGCGCCCATGTTGATGAGCTTGGTTTGCTCTTGTGTCAGGGATTCGATAAAGTCCTCAAGAGAAGGCATCTTCCAGGTGGCTCCATAGGTGAATATGATAGTATGGAATGTAGATACGAATACAGAGAATTCAAGACTAAGCTTGGAGAGAATGGTGAGAACCATTTGTTTCTCCTCCTTCGATTTATCAACCCCACAAGCTTTGAGTTGCGACAGTAAATCCTTGAATTTCGTAAATAAATCTTGGATATTCTTGAAGCTTTTTGGATCCAATGTGGGTAGCTCCACTTCCAGCATGTGTCCCCTCGTCTCATCCTATTTTCCAAAGAGCCCTTCCAAGGTGGTCCATGCTTCATTGGGAATCTTACAGGAAGATATATGAAAAAGGAGATTAGGAGAAATAAGACTGCAAATTGTTCCAAGTGCCTCATCCATGCAATTTAAGTACTTGGATTTTTCTATGGTTGATTTCGGCTCTGTATATGTATTCATGATTAACTTGTACAACCCTCTGGATCAGAGATGCATGGCTATTTTCTCCTTCCATGAAAAATAGTTGTAAGGTGTAAGAATGAATTCTTTTTGGAATTCCATCTTTTCGTTGTCTTCAATCTTTTGTACCTGCAAATTTTTTTGGTGTAGATTTTGCTTAGCATTCTGTCGGCTCTGATACCATGTAAATGTGTTGAACCTGCACATAATAGATCTAGATAAACAATAATACACACATTTGCAGAGAGAATTGGAGAAAGAAGACGAAGGAGAGAAAAAGTGGAAGAATTTGCATTAACCGTTGTGAATAATGAATAATTTACACATGATATAATCTGTATAACTCAATGAGTTCGACTTGAGGATAACCAATGCGCCATAGTGGTGGTCTAGAGTGATCTGGACACACACCAATAGCTACGGGAGTGAAATGCCACCTAGTCTAGTCTCTCAGGCAGTTGCTAGAGTGAACTGCCACCTAGTTGAGTTAACTAGTCAACTAGTCTTCAATTAACTGACTGAATAGAGAGTAGTGAGGAGTTAACTCAGGGAATCAAGGCTAATGCGCCACTCTGGTGATGATACCAAGGCAAGGTCGAATTAGCATGGTGATGATTCCAATGTTGCATGGTGACAAAACCAGTGCAACATCTAAACTCAACTCAACTAGTCAAACTGAAGTGTCAACTGAAAGAGAATATTCTCCAGGTGGAATATTCTCCCCTAAATGATAGGAGACTGGATAATGACTAATTGTGACTAATAAACAAGGAAAAACCTTAGGAAAAAGAAATCTTAGGTGTGTGAAGTAACTCCAACAATGAAAAAACCATTGTTTTCATTTAAAAATGGGAATGGGTCGGGGTACAAATAACTATGCCAAACTATTGGTGTTGAAGCTATTATTCCTATTTTCCAGAGAAAATGAAATCCAACACATTCAAATCTTTGGTAACTCTATGAATGTCATCAATTGAGCAAAAAAGCATCAAATTTGTTATAACATTTTTCTAAATCATATTCTGGAGGATATTTTTCGTATGATGAAGGTATTTGATACTTTAGTTATCTCCCATGTATACATAAACATGAACATGGTATCATATTCTCTATCCAAAGATGTATTGCAACTCTTATAAAAAGATGTCATAAATATGTCATATGAATAGAAAAATGGTAGTAAATAATATGAATGGAAAGATGTCATCTTATAAAAAGATGACATATATCTATGTACACATACACCTTATTATATCGCTACTTTGTGACATCTTTCACCTCATCTCATTCCCATTCGACTCTATTGATCATTCAATATTCTTTTCCTATTTTTCTTGCTGAACTTTTAAAACTTATCCTTGGCATTTTTTTTTTTTTTATCGTTGAACGTTTAAAACTTATCCTCCTATTTTTCTTGCTGAACGTTTAAAACTTATCGTTGAACGTTTAAAACTTATCCTCCCCCTTTTTATGAAGATGTTCATAAATAGGTTTTTAGTTCTACATTACACAACTTTACCTTTTAGTGAATTTCTCTCACTTGAATCATATTTTGATTGTCATAATACTAAAGCGGTGCAAGTTCAGCTTATTGAAAGTTCATGTATGATTTAAAAGTCACTCTAAAATATATAAGTTTAACTTATTGAAAGTTCATTTTTCATTTATAAGTTTTTTAAGCAATATCGTTATTTAATATGTTGTAACATTATTGTTTTAAAATTTTATATTTATAACTGACAATGCATAATTGATTGTTTATTTATTTATTTATAAAATAAGTTTTTCTATAATGAATTATATAGGCTAGATTCTCTTTTATAAATACCCCTTTTTCATTTTAAATAATCAATTTTAAGTTATCACATACTATATTTTAGAGTCCATAATACAATGTGCACTTACTAAACTTTAGGATTCTATTTGGTTCACATGTGCAATTGCTAAAATTTAGGATTTTATT
>ML792548.1:4105-22510 GCA_009831015.1 Picea engelmannii
CATATTTCAGATTGGTTTGGGAACCCGTGATCATTATTAGTTAATTTCGTTCAGTTTGTTGTTTCTATGGGTGTGATGGCATTGCTTGAGGACAAGCAATCTCTAGGAAGGGAGGAATGTCATGTCCACATATTTTGGTTCCCCTATTCTACAGTTGGAGATGACTTCTGACTCTCTGAGGCTTGTCAGTGAAGAAAAAGGGGGTCAGGGGGTTTATTTGATGTCACCTAGCTAAGAGATGTTAGGTTTTCTAAAGTGACATTTAATTAAAAGATAATAAAGTAACTTTTAGATTAATAGTTGCTAAACATTAGTAAAGTGACTTTAATCTTTAAGTGAAAATTTAAAAGGGGGAATAAGGGTCATGTTTGATTTAGTCAAAAGGGGAAAGTTCTAGAAGGGCATGGAGAAATAATAAAAGGAGGGGCAGCGCTTCACTTTGCATTATGTTTTGGATTGATCTCTTTGGAGTGCTCTTGGAGCCTACGTTTTCGTTAGGGTTTTGGAAAAACCCTTCCATTGTAGTTTAGTTTCGGTGGTGCAATATCCACCCTAGATAGACAAGGAGGAGGATCCATCCTAGATCTTCATTGGAGCTTCATTTTGTGATTTGACTTCAGTTTTGGGTTGTAGCGATTTGCTTGGAGAGGTTGTGGCACTTGAGGGTTTGATCTCATCTATTGAGGAGGCCATGGCATGATTCCAGGTTTTTGGCTTGTATTGTGTGTATTTCCTTGATGTATTGCAGCTGCCATAGCAGCCATTGGATTGTTGTATTCAGAACTTCATTCATAATAAAATACTCCATGATTCTCTTCTATTCCATGTGTATATAGATTGCCTGCAATATGTTTGATGAAATGTCTTCAGTATAATGAATGCAAAGTATTTGTAGAAAAATGACAACCAGGAACAATATAATTGCATAGAAGATCATAACATCCAGCATAGCTCTATTGGGGAAATTACATATTAGACCATGTATACCATCTCCGAGAGCTTTTGCGACTTGCCTCAAATTGGTAACTTGAATTTTGTAGGCATGATCTGCAATGTATCCAACTTCTATAGATTCTACAGTTGAACGAAAAGGAGGTCTTACGTAGATTCTGGAATTCAGAGAAAAGGAAAGAAAATTAATTATACTAGTATCCAGAAATGAACTAAGTGTTCAGTGAAACAGATAAGTCAATCATTATGACAAACAATATGGGCAAGTGCATTGGGAATCTCCAACCTAACTCTAGAATTACATAAGCTAAAATTGAAGTGAACTATATGAGATGAAGATGTATAACACAAGTTGAGAAGTTAGTCAAAGGGTGGTAAAGAGAAGACCTGTCATCTTTTGAAGAAATGCTATTTGGGGATTCAGCAACAATTTTCTCCGATGAGGACAAATTCCTATTGACACCTGATATCACAGTTATATATATCTTGAGATTATAGAAACGCAATTTTGAGGATTACAAGGTTTGATCTAGACCAGGTCTCAGCAACATTTTTCACCGAAGAGGAGGACTAGTTCCTATTGACACCTAATATCAGAATATATATATATATATATATATATATATATATATATATGGTGATTATCAAAATGCAATTTGGGGGATTACAAGGTTTTATCGAGACCAGCTCTCAGCAACATTTTTCACCGAAGAGGAGGACTACTTAATGTTGACACCTGATATCAGAATTATATATGTACATCTCTAGATTATTTTGATTTCGTCAAAGCCACCATAGTTATTGAAAAACTATTTTCCGTAGAATCCTTCTACAAATCTTTCTTTGAAATCTTGTTACTGTCCTTGGATATATATAACCAGTGAAAAAAGAAAAGCCTTTTGATTTGTCCGTTGTTGTTTGAACGTATCCAGTTTTTCCCATTAAGCAAGCAGACTTTTGTACTTGAGCTCAGAGTTATAGCCTATTATAGCTGGATTTCTCCTTCACATTCAATCCTCCATCTAGAATTCCATGAACGAATTCAGTGTGTATACCAAATAAGGGCCCAGATACCACAACTGGAGAAATAAAGTGTCCCAAGTGGCCCTTGAAAGCTGCAGTCTGTCCCAAGTGGTACTCAAAGTTGTCCTCGGAAAATCTAAATTTTACTCAAATTGGTGCAGACATCAATAAGCGATTCTGTTAGAGGTAAGGTTGAGAAAGAAAATTAGTCGAATATTTTGTTCGAAATTTCTGTTTTCTGCAGTTCCTTTAAGCACCTGGGGAGATTTCTTTATCTAATTTCACCTGATTGATCCACGGACTCACATAATTTACATAAAATAGCCGTCTGTACTTGGTGGCCCACTAAACAAAAACAAAGGCACGAAACATCAGAGCTAATCTTAACTCATCTATCCTGTGAGAAGCGCCCTATCGTGAAAAAGCTAAGGCAAAACCTTACCTAGTCCATGGGGTTGTGGTTCAGCGGTGAAGTGGGGGCATGTAAGGCCACCCACCAAGGTTCAATTCCCCTGGAGACACCACGAATAAACAGTTCGTGACAAGTGCAAGTCTGAAGTGAATTTGACAAAGGGAGCACGTTAGGCTACCTACCAAGATTCAATCCCCTGAAACACCGCGAATAAGCAGTTCGGGCCAAATGCAAGTCTTGCTGAATTTGACAGAACATAACAGTACCAAGATTCAATCCCTGAAACACCGCGAATAAGCAGCTGGGCCCAAATGCAAGTCTCGCTGAATTTGACAGAACATAACAGTGCTGACATCCTTAACGGCCATTTTGCCCAACCTAGACGGCAGCTTGTGGTGTTTCCCTTGAGTTTAAGTGAAGCATTTTCAAAAACAGAAATTAACTAAAGTGAAGTGACCGTGGGAAGCAGACTCAGTTACACTAAAATCAATTATCAGTGGAATGCTCGATCACAAGCTTTAAAAAACCAAAGCATTAAATAAATTAGCAATAATATTCATAGTGTTTAATAAAAGGCAAAGTGAGCCCAAAACTTACCGATAAAGAATGTCGAATGTAACATAAACTCGAGCATGGCCAATATGACTGTAATCATAAGCAGTAACTCCGCATACGTACATGCCCACTTTTCCGGGCTCTCTGGACTTAAATAACTCTTTCTTCTTACTCATCGTGTTGAATATATACAAATCCGTTTCCTCTATATTCTTATTGTTTTTTATAGAAACCCCGCTGCCAGAATTAGAAGACTCTGAGTTCGAATCCACACAAAATCCTCTGTGTTTTATGCCTGCGTGGGATTTGATCCCGAGGAAGCCGTGTGTCCTTAATTTTAAAATTGGTCGCAGATGGGGAGTCAGAGAGCGAAAGCCGGAGCTTCTGAAAGAAAATGAGATCCAGAATGCAGAGGCTCTTGGATTTCCAGAAAATGAACGGAGAAAATGATGGATTATCGGCATTGATTTGACTCTCAGCATTGGGTGAGATGCTCCCAGATTCATTTCAACTGTATATATTATGTTGTGGGCTGCCTAAATAGGATTTTCTCTAGGCATGTAAGGAGCAGCAAGCTCTGTATGTAAGGAATCTGCTACCGTTGGAAGTCGCTGGCTTCCTCTGCTTCTTACTCCCCAGCGCCTTTTATCCACGTAGAGATGAAGATGTATTATAGATCGAAGATGTATTATCGATCAATTAAATTGGTCCATTACTATTCTGAATTTTGGGTTTTCATTGTTTATCCATAACCTAGTGTAAAATTTATAGCCCTCCTCGTCAATGGAACCACAGGAATTTTGGATTTTCTTTGTTTTTCAATAACCTAGTGTAAAAATTACCAAATTTTTATTTGCCTCCTCATCAATGAAATCAAGAGGATTTTTGTGTATGCAGGTGTGAAAAATAATGTTTCAAATTATATTTAATTTTTTATTTTTATTTTTTTCAATTTGTATAATTTTATTGGCCTCCTCATCAATGAAATCACGAGGATTTTTGTGTATGCAGGTGTAAAAAATAATGTTTCACATTATATTTAATTTTTTATTTTTATTTTTTTTATTTATATAATTTGATATATAATTTGTAAAAATTAAATTTATAATAATCATTTTTCTTAATTACTTAAAATAAATTTATTAAATTAAATTTAATTGACAAAATGTGATCCAAGCAGATTCAAGTGCTTGAAGAGCGAATCTACCGAAACAAATGCTATTGCCGCGATAACTTATGTTATTATAAAAAATAAAAATAAAAATTTAACTTATTAATTAATATTAATTATAAAAATTGGTAAATGGTAACTTATAATTTCCAAATGATCCTTATTAATAAAAATATAAACAAAAAATAATATCTCACATTAACTTGTTTTATTAAATATTGAATTAAGTATGTTTATTAATTTTATTAAATCTTGAATTAAATAATTTCAATTAAATATATTTATTAAATTTTGAATTAAATAGTTTCATTGCATTGAATAAAAAAAATTAAAAATATAATAAACTTGTATTTCAATTTTTTTTTATTTCACTTAATATTTAATAAATTTAAAATTACATAAATACAAATAATTTTAAAAAATTAAATAAATTAATTATTATTTTTTCACATTTATATGATTATTTTACTTTAAAATATAATTCCATAAATACAAATAATTTAATAAATTTAAATAAATTAATTATTATTATTTAACATTTATATGATTATTTTACTTTAGAATATAATTCCATTCTACTAATTTAATGACAAAAAGGGCTTTTAGAGTTCAATCATGTCACAATCAAATTAATCAAAAAAGGGTTTTGCCTTCTTTATGACATGGGATTATTTAAGAAATAGTAAATTAATCACAAAAAGGGTTTTGGCTTCTTTATGACATGGGATTATTTAAGAAATAGTAGTACCTTCACTTCAACCCTTCACATAATCTTTAATGATATATACTAACCTAACTTCAACCTTTGCGTACAATTTTTAATGATAATATTGATAATATAACTTCAACCCTTGCATCGTCTTAAAAGGGCTAAAATATTTTGGTTTTCAGTTAAAGTCGATCAATTATAGGAAAGAAGATTGGAAATGGTTGATAACAAAAATAGAGAAAAGATTAAATGGATGGAGTTTTAGGTGGTTATCTAGAGGAGGCATACTCACTCTGACCAAATCTGTTATGGAAGCCATACCAGTTTAATGGATATCGCTAGCATGGATTCTAAAAGGGGTGCTAGAAAAAATCAGAAGGATTTGTTTTCAGTTTATTTGGTCTGGGTCTGGAGATAAGTATACCCAACCCTGGGCAAAGTGGGAAAGTATTGCATTGCCAAAAGCTCTGGGAGGTTGGGGGCTCAAAAACATTTTCATGTTTTGCAAGGCCCTTGCAGCAAAGGTATGTTGGTGGTTCATTTTAGTTTCCAGTCGGTGGACTCTAGTAGTCACACAAATACATCTCCCCATTTACAGTAAAAGATTGGATCAGAACCCCAAATAAATCTGCATCAAATTGCTCGATTATTTGGAAAGCGATGATTTCCTCGTTCTCGGTGGTCGAGGACAGTCTTGCCTGGAGGGAAGGTAAAGGAAATCATCTTCGTATTGGAGTCGATCCTTGGCCAGGATGTGGGAATTCTCATATTCTCTCGGAGGAACTAATAGACCAACTTCATAGGTAGGGTATCTTTTATCTCTCTCAACTAGTTGATCCTCATTCAACAAATCTATGGAACCAAGGATGGAAAAATGCTACTTCACTAGGTTTAAACAAGAATTTTGTAGACCTGATGAGAAGCTATATTGTAGCACTCAGAAAAGGACATATAAGACTCACAGATAGGGAAGATGAATTAGTTTAGCAAAAAAATCCCATATGCTCCTATACTCCAAAACTTGGATACATGGGGTTGAATATAGACCCATTTCAACAAAATCTCAGATGGTGGTGGAAGGGCCTTTGGAAGATGAAATGTCCTCAAAAAGCCAAAATCTATATGTGGGCAACAATAAACAATCAAATCTCAACTTGGGATAACCTGAATAGGCGTCAGATAGAAGGTCTGGGGAGATGCACTCTTTGTAAAAATGCAAATGAATCCACTTTTCATATACTCATCACATGTCCTTTCACCATGAAAGTTTGGACAGAAAATTCCTTAAGCCTCAGGCAGAACTGCATATGGAATGGAGATTCTTTGGAGTTGGCTTGGAAAAACTGGTCTTGTGACCCAAGAAATAAGGAGATAAAAGCACTTCCTCTCTTAACTAGTTGGGGAATCTGGCTAGCAAGGAATGCAGAGATTTTTAAGGAAAAAGCATCCATTCTAGTCGTAGCACAAAGCCTATTAATCCTGCCACATTTTCCCTAGACCAAAGATGCACTAGCTTTATGGGTAAGACAACATGAGGATATTGATTTTTCAAAACCTTGGGTTTTTTTCGATGGAGCGTCTCACAACACAAATTGTGGAGGAGGAGATGTTCTACATCTTTCAGAAAACCATTGCTTTCATTTAAAAATGGGGTTGGGTAGGGGGACAAACAACTATGTTGAACTAATGGCATTGAAGCTCCTACTTCTTTTCACCAAAGAAAAAGGAATACAACAAATACAAATTTTTGGGGACTCTATGAATGTCATTAATTGGGAAAGAAAGCATCAAACTTGTCACAATATATTTCTTTGTCCTATTCTGGAGGAAATTTTTCGTTTGATGGACACTTTTATACTTTGGTTATCTCTCATGTATACAGGGACAGGAACTTGGTAGCGGATTCATTATCCAAAGAGGGATTGTTGCTATCGCTAGGACAATGGCACATAATAGGAACAAAAGGGGAAGACTCAAATGATTTTTATCATAGGCCTTTTATAGAAGATCAAGGTCATTTACAGGAATGAAGACAAAAAAAAAAAATCAACAAGTTTTGATCAATGTTGGTTTTCTCTCTTTTTTCGACCTCTTCATGGATATTTCTATCTACTTTCTGCATAACACTTTACTCTTAAAATTGTATTTCAGCAACAACACAGTGAATGGACATTATGAATAGAATTTGGGCACCAACTGAGGGTGCCTAGAAACCACAATTGATCTGATTTTTAGATATCTCTGTATATAAAGGGGGTCTTTTTTTGTTGATAGTATTTTTCCACCTTGTTATGGGTGAGATTTATGTAGTTTCAATGGTAGACAAGGCAATGTGGGCCCACAAAAGCCAAATACTTTCAATGACCATATATGTGAGGATATGTGGTCCTTTTTTTTCATGGTCATTACACACACTTTTGGTCTGTTGTGCTTCGGAAGCACCTACAAAATGTAATTTTGTCTCTTATAAGAAATAAAATTACGCTTTTTTCTGAGGAAAAAAAAAAAAAAAACTTCAACCCTTGCACACACTTTTTAATGATAATATCGTTTAGATTGTCTATTTTTTTTTTGGAATATTGAGAACCTAACTTCAACCTTTGCACACAGTTTTTAATGATAATATCGATAATATAATTTCAACCCTTGCACACACTCTTTAATGATAATATCGTTTAGATTGTCTAATTTTTTTTCTGGAATATTGAGAACTTATTACTTCAACTCTTATCAAAAATTCAATGGGTACACTCTTCTTATTGACTTTGAAAACTAGTGATTATGGTTCTATTATCTATGTTAGGATATGTATTTATGCATACTTAAGCAAAAATCTTCCTAACCACATCATGTTGGAATGTCGCAACTGAAGTCAATCCGAACCTATAGACTATAAACATATTGCCTTTTGTTGCAAACTTTTCTTTGATCATGATCATGTGGGAACTTCCTATCTGAAGGTATATTCGTCTCTTACTCCAAAAAACAAACTCACAAGCCCTTAGTGGAAAGGCTCAAAGTAAGATAACCATTGGATCATCCAAGTGAGACTTCTTATGACTCATCATGCTCCTTCAATGATTGTGATTACTCCAATCCTTAAAAGTTGTGGTAAAAACATTGTAACTACTATATCTCAAGAGAAACTCCCTTCTCATTTATTAGTCCCTCCGGAACAAGGAAGAGGAGACATGAATTAGATTCCTAATCTCAAGAAAATGAGTCAATTTTATTGTCTTTAGCAAGTGCAAAGAAGCAACTAATGATTTTACATATGCCAACCATGAACAATCTAGAGGTCAATTACACTACCATTATGAAAATTTCAGGAAAAAAATATTAAAACAAAGAAATATGATCATTTATATTGAATAAATAGAGATGTATGGTGATAGTTGTAATTCGCTACTTAAGTTCAATAAAAAATTGAATATTAACTTTCATAGACATACTTAAATTTTATTTATAACAATATAATTCTTTGTAATTCTTTGAATTTTTAGCCTCTTTCAAAACTATGTATATGGCACATTTACTAAAATGGGAAAGTCATAAAAACACATGTTGAATATATGAAGTCATTATTAATTCTATTGATGCAAAACTACTTATTTGACACTTTTACTAAAATTTTGAAGTCATAGAAATACATGGTGAATATACGGAGTGGTTATTGATTTTATAGGCGTTCTTACACTAGAATGAATAGGCTCATTACAATCATGCATGAAGCCATTACAAAATTGTGTGGGTTTACCTTTTTGCACCATGTTGGGTTTACCATTTTGCACCACACTATAAATAGCTTTAATGATAGTTTCCTTATAGTTGTGTACCGTTTTGATTAAGCCATATATTACTTGAAGCCATGACTAACTTAACTCAATTAACCATGTAACACACTACAAATAAATGTTCTACATTTTAACTTTTTCTAGTTTACCTTCACCAAAAATCGACAACTCAAACTTTGTTGAAATAACAAATTTTTATTGATGAAATTGGTATTTTAATGCATAAATGCATCTCCATCGAATACCCCATACTAGAATCGGATTGTACAATGTTAACATCTGATATTTTTGATTCCATCAATCCAAAATGAGTCTAATTTCAAGCTTAAAGTGTCGATTTCCCCTTTCATTATTTTGAATGATTGAAAAAAAGTCAATTCATCATGTATTTAGATTACTTAATTTCCTTGTAATTATATACCATTTTGATTTGCCAATATCATACTTCAAGCTATGACTAACTTAAATCATTTTTCTTCGTAATATTTTGGTTAAAAACATCTCATTCAAAAGATGCATGAAGCCATTGTGATTTAAACTCAAATAACATATTTAAAGATGTTTCCATTTTCTATTAATTAACCTTCCTATTTCTTTAGGTTCAAATAATTTGTGGGGACCAAACACAACATTCCTCAATTCCCTTTATTTTTAGTCACAAAGGTTTCCTATATTGAATGATAAGACTAAACTATAACGGTGGGCTTAAGTCTTTATCTCCATCTAGGTAATGAAGAAAATGAAGACCAAACTATAATGGCGGGCTTAAGTCTTTATCTCCATCTATTTTCCCAAAAGAAATTAGCTCGATTTTATATAGAGTATAAAATCCTTTACAAACTCTGAGCCCAGACTAACAGTCCAAATGAAATTGAAAGTCAAAACGGAACGGAAATGGACAAAAGGAGAGGATCTGCTCAGAAACAATGAGAGAGCAGTCTTCAATAACAAGTCGACATGCTTTACAAGGGGACAGATGTCGGCTCAAGGATGAGCAGCGAAACCAACAGGAATCACCCCACGTGTTCTCCAGCCAATAACAAAAGGAGAATCGATGAAGAGAATACAGTCTTCAATCCAAGACGGCCAGCTTAACAAGTGGAAGGAAACTGGCACAGCGAAGTGTAGCAAATCCAGCAAGGGGCACCCATCGAGTTCCACCAGTCAACAGATGGAAAGCCGATGAAGAGATCACACCGTCTCCGCGAACACAATAGATGACAGAAGCACCGATGAGCACAATAGATGCCACCAGCGATGAGAATACACCCTATGAGTTCCGAGCAATCAAAAGCCCACAGTCAAAACACCAGCCACCATCCTCAGGGCTGCAACGGGAACAACCAGGGCAAACATTGCAAGCCAGAGCTGAGAGCCAAGTTAGCTTTCAAATAGATTGAGATGGGAAGTCTGACTCTCCTGGCCACTGTCACAATGAAAAATGTAGAGACGGCCGACCACATGGCTGAGAGCTCTCTTAGATAGAGCATCCGCCTCCACATTAAAAGATCTGGGGAGATGGCTAAAGGAAATGTCCGAGAAGGATCGAGCCAACAGTTGTGTTCTGTTTTTCCAACCAGCTACATGGCTCGAGTGCAGATCACACTTGCGATTAATCCAGTCAATGATGACTTTGGAATCGCCTATGATCTGTAAGTGATCAAGAGACCATGTGGAAGCAAGCAGAAGAGTCGCCCAAAGTCCCAACAACTCAGCCTTAGTATTAGAGCCCCTTCCACAGCTGAGAAACCATTTAGTCGTCCGCTGCTGATGCGTTCTGAAAGTGCCTCCCGCACCACAACAATGGCCTGATGAGTTTGCAGCTCCGTCAAAGAACGCCACAGTGTGCCCTGTCGGCCAGTGGGGATCGACCACTTTGTGAAGGAAAGGCTTGATAGAAGACTGATGCCAATTGAACATGGAGAGAGTTCTGTAGCAGACAGCCCGATAGGAGGGAGGATCATCCTCAAAGAGACACTTATTTCGTCCTATCCAGATATGCCAACTGGCGTAAACAGCCAGTGAAGGGGGCGCAGCCATGGCAAAGGTCCAGGAGGCGAAACACTCCGGAAAAGTGGCACCAGTCCAAAGAAAAGGAAGAGATAGATGATGTGTAATAAGCATCCAAACAGAGTGGGCAAAAGAACAGTGTACAAATAAGTGGTGAATAGTCTCCGTAGCTGCTCTGCACAGAATACAAATCCCAGGACCTTGTCTGCCTTTCCTTTGAAGACTCTCCCAAGTGAGGAGTTTGTCACTAACCCCGAGCCAAAGAAAAAATTTGTATTTTATAGGGAGTTGCCAGGACCAGATTCGAGGGAGCCATGATGGCTGGATATCGGTCTCCCTGTTCAGATGAAGGGCAGAATAGACATTCTTTGCTGTAACTAAACCTGATCCATCGCCACCAACCCAGGAGAGAGTATCACGGTCTTCAGAAAGAGAAAGGCCTGTGCATCTGACAGCAGCCGTGAAGGTATCGAGTTCCAGTGCAGAGGGTCCGCCTAGGTCTAGATCGCTGCTATGAAGCCAGCGATCAGGAAGAGGGGAGGCAACAGTCATTAACTTTAAATGTGCAAGTGCAGAAATGTTAAGAGACATCAATACAGACCTGAGCTGCAGGGATAAAATCGAACGATCATCAAGGCTGATGATTTTGTCCCTGCCCAACATGATTTCTGAACCCGAACCCGGAATCCAGCGGAGCCAGTGTAAGATCACAGGAGAAGAAGAGACCAATCCCTTCCAGAAGGGTGAAGCCCAGCTCTTAAGAAGATGAGGTTGTCGGAGCCAAACAGAAAGAGGTTTGGAACCTATATATTTTGCCTTGATAACCCGTTGCCATAAATTTTCAAAATAAATCACTCTCCAGAAAGAGCAAGCCAATAACGCCTTGTTAAATAAGAATGGATTTTTTAATCCCCATCCACCCTCACGCTTTGGCCTAGATAGAGTCTGCCATCTGCAAAGAAGGAAACGTCGATGCCCTGCAAAGTCGCTCCAAAGAAAACTAAAAGATAGTTTGCGGATCAAAGAAAGAATTTTTGTGGGGATCCTTTCCAATAACATCCAGTAGACCGCCAAACTTTGCAAAACCGAGTTAACCAGGATGAGACGTCCTCCAAGGGATAACCATTTATAGAACCAACCACCTATTTTCCGTTCAAAAGTGGCCACCAGCCAAGTCCAGTCTGTGGCCGTGGAAGCTCCCAATTTGAGATTGTAGCCCAGATATCTGAAACCCAAAGTAAGATCAAGAAAGGAGCATGGAAAGGATCCTTGTAGTGCAGATAATTCGGTAGCCGATAAGCCCTAGTAATGTACTGTAGTCTTTAGGGGGTTGATGGAGAGCCCAGAAGCATTGCAGAAGTGTTGTAAAATATCCAAAAGTGCTATCCATTCCGATGCATCAGCTTTGGAAAACAGTAGGATATCATCCACAAACATAAGATGGACAATCTTGAGGAGGTTAGTAATCTTGATACCAGTAATGCGGAGCTCGGCAACATTTTTAGATAAGAGAAGACTCAGTCCTTCCAATACAAGGATAAAGAGGTAGGGGGAGAGGGGGCATCCTTGACGGAGCCCCCTTTCCATTTTGAAGAAGCGGGACGCTTCCCCATTAATCAGAACCGAGAGATTAGCACTGGTCACGCAGGACATTATCCAGTTAGTGAAATGAGTCCCAAGACCAATCGAGATAAGGATTAGTCTAAGCAGATCCCAATCGATACTGTCGAATGCCTTTTTGAGGTCGATTTTCATGACCAGTGCCTTTTGCTTTTTCTGAGCAATGCTATGTAAGCACTCATGCGCCACGCCAATGGCATCATGGATCCTACGGCCCTTAAGAAAACCGTGTTGTTCCGGCGAGAGATTCCTTTCCAGTACAGGCTTTAATCGGGAGGAGATAACTTTAGAAATGAGCTTGTAAACCAAGTTACAAAGAGAAATCGGTCTGAAATCAGAGAAGGTAGATGGGTGGTCTTTTTTTGGGATTAAGGCCAAAAAGGTGGCATTGAGACTGCTGGAGATTTTTCCTTTCTTACGCACATCCTCAACCATCGAAAGTAGATCCGGACCAACAAGGTCGAAGAAATGTAAAAAAAAATCGGTCGCCCATCCGTCAGGGCCCGGACTTTTTTCTTTTTTAAGAATTGAAAGTATTTTCTTGATCTCTGACAAGGTAACCAGCTTGTATAGATCCGCAGCTTCTGATGGAGAGACATAATGTGAGAAAAGACTGGCTGTAGAAATTTGTGCCGGCAAATTAGACTCTCGGTTGGGTTTGTAATGTTGCTCAAAGTGTGAGGCCGCGACCAGTTTGAGCGCATCTTGTCCTCGAATGCACCCTCCCGAGTCATGTTCCAGCGACCAAATAAGTTTTTTATTCCTATTGAGATTGGCCACTTTGTGGAAAAACTTGGTGTTAGCATCACCCCATTTAAGCCAGGTCGCCCTGCTTCTAAGTCGCCAACACTGTTCCTCTTTTAGAAGAATGGAGTTCCTCTGCTGCTCCAAAGCTTTCAGGGCGGACTCGTCTTCCGGTGACAGGGCCGCATTTGTAGAAAGATTGATGAGATCCGTGATCTCATGCTCCAACAAGTTTAAAGCGTGCGCCTCCTCCATCTTTATTTGTTTGGACCAGGATTTAGACTGAATTTTGAGAAACGAGAGTTTCCAGACTAATCTCGTTTGAGGGTTGGGATCCTGCAGGAAACGCGGGTCATTCCATACCGAATTAACCAAGGTAGAATAGGAAGTAGATTCGGCCCAATGCTGGTTGTATTTGAAGGGGAAGGGATTGAGGCGGACAATGAGATTAAGAGTAAGCAGGATGGGGGTATGATCGGAAAAGAAGGGAAGGGTAGGACCGACAGATGGAAAGGCGGAGGAAGTGAAGAAGGTCTCAGACAAAAGGAACCGGTCCAGTCTTCTGGGTACGGCCTCTGAGCCCCTTCTCCCATTATGCCAGGTAGGGACGAGGTTAAGAGGCGTGATATCAATAAGGTTGAAAGCCTTGAAGAGGTCTCTGCAAAGATGGCTTCCAAAAGATGAAGAAGAAGCCGAGCCCCAATGTTCGTCCGAGGAGAGGGTGATGTTCAGGTCACCCCCCAGGATGAGGTTGGGGAGGGAAAGAATATCGTTGCTCGCAAGATTGGTCCAAAATAGAGTTCTGTCCTGGCAAGGCCCGTAAACATTTAAGAGCGCCAGATTCTGATTTGTGGCAAAACTGTTACCAATACACAAAATACCTCCACATGTTAGGTAAGACTTAAATTCGAAAAGAGCTGGATCCCAAGCCACCAGCGTTCCACCTGAGTTGCCAATGGAGCTTAATGCTGTTGTGATCCACAGGGGACGGAAACGGTGGAGGAAGTCTCTGGCAGAGTGATCAGCAGCAAGTGTTTCTTGAAGGAAAATGACATCAGGTTTAGTTTGCTCCAGTAAATGTCTAAAAGAGGCAGCCTTGAGGGTGCCCCGGATCCCCCGTATATTCAGTGAGAGCACTATCATTATTTTGATCGTGCAATGGCCTTCAGTGCTCTAAGGGCCTTTCCATCTTTTGTGTTGTCTTTTGAAGAAATGTGCAGAGTGGCCGAACCATCCTTCTTCTTTATAGCACTCCTCGTCTGGAGAGGGGAGAGCTCAGTTCCTAAACCACGCGACCAAGCGAATGATTTATTTGTAGGCTCAGTGGAATGAAAAGTAGATGAACCCGCTTCAGTGGAGGAATGTATGATCTCTTTGCCACGGTATAAAGGAATTTGTGGGATAGAGTCCGGGGAAAAACGACTAGGGAGGGAAGGATACAACGTTTCCAAGAGTGGAGCTTCATCCTCTAAAGGCTGGTTAAAACCCGGGGGAAGGGAAAAGTCCGCTGGTTCGAAAGGTGGGGAAGCGAGCACATCCTGTGTAGGCGGCAAAAGGACAGGGTTGGGGGAAGCAGATAGAGGGGGAGTATCCAGGATGGAGGGAGGAACCCTGTCGGGAGGAGGGACAGGGGAGAGGGTCAAGGATTGGTTAACTTCTGAGGAAGGTGGCTTGGATGGAGTGGTAGGGTCGAGCCAAACAAAATTTTTGACAAATATTTTTTCAGTTTCCGATAGAGATGAGAAGAGTGTGGGGAAAAGGTTTGCTAGTTTGGTCAGGGAGTCCTGCTACTCAGGACTAGGCTGTGCAATATGAGCAGAGGGAACCTCTAAGAAGTCAAGGGAAGGATCTGGCGACATATAGGCAGGGGGATTAAGATATAAATCTTCAGATTCATCCAAGGAAGTAATAGCAGGCTTACCCGGGCACGAACGGCGAAGGTGACCAGTCGCGCGGCAACGATTACATCTGAAGGGGATACCAAGGTAGTCTAGCTGCTGGTGGAACTTTCTCCCGCGCCATTCTATCTCGAGTGTTTCGGGTAGGCCAGTGGATATGTCAATCTCTACCAGCACCTTTCCCAAAAGTCTTGTGGATCCAGAACGAGAAGATGAGTCCAGTGAAATCGTCTTACCCAATGAGTTTCCAATCGCTTTGATGGCTTCCTCGTTCCAGAAGTGTAGAGGAAGACCTGGGAGCAGCACCCAAAGATGTCTTAGCAGGAAATAGTCTGTTTCCGGGTTGAACTCCAAGCGCCAACGTTTGAGCATGAGGTTGTTGCCTCCGAAGACCCAGGAGGAGGAAAGGATCATCGAGGCGTCTTCAAGTGATTCACAGGTGAAGCAGAGCCAGCCTTTCTTGAGATAATGAATCTCCGGAGCATAGCCAAGAAGCGGAGTCCAGTTGTGTTTGATTTATTCATCCAGGGGGGGAGAGCTCAGACTTTTATAAGAGATACGGCCAACCAAAGAGCAGGTTGACATTTTACACAAGGATTCCAGTCCCACTCCGTCGCCCAGAACTAAACGTCTGAGTTTAGTGTTTGCTTTCCAAGCCTTACGTCCCGATGTGGCTGAGTGTTTGGAAGGAGAAGCTTGTTGGAGTAACGGCCGGGTCGGTCTATTAAGTAAAGGAGCCCTGTCAGAAGTCAGGGGAACTCTCGAGGGTTCAGGCAGAAAGGATACTGGGTGTTCTTCCCTAGAAGAGGGCACAATGGGAGGGAAAGCAGAGTTTGAAAAAACCTTGGGGGGAAGAGGCGGAGCACAGGGGATCATGGAGTCTATTTTGTCCAGTAAACCCGCCTGGTTCCAGAAGAGGTCGTCGGCGGAAGGGGTGGAAGTATCGGTTAGGGAAGCCATGGTCAAAGGGCCCACTGAACAGTGCAAAGGAGGAGACAAAAGTGGGGAAGTAGACATGAAATAGAGAGGTCACTGTGGACCAGACCCAGTCCCTGTCAGGTGCAGTGTGACAAAGACCAAGGCAACAATAGGCACCCAGTGGCAGACAGTCCGAAGTCGGGGCGATAAAGAAGAAGCTAGAGGACAGACCCAAAGATCGACTCAGTGGGGGTAGCGCAGCGATGTCCGACGTCGATCCTTGTGCAGGATAATGTCACCAGTTCTGTAGAAACCGCAAGTGTTGCAACGGACAGGGGAAAACCAAGAAAGAGATTAAGGTCGTGACATCCCCACCTAAGATAAAGAAGCAGGCAGCTAAGGTCGATACTGTCACGCTGGGATCGGGAAGGAGAACTCGACAGTGATGGGCGCCAAAATCTCAGAGATGTCGATTCAAATCCCTGCAATCGCCCCTAAGTGTGGGGTTCCTTGTTATAAAGTATTTATAATTTTTAATTGGAGGAGTGGTCAAAATTTCAATGTTAGATTTACTTGAGATTTGTGTTGGGCTTCAACAAACCTCAAAACGGAAAGGTGTGGAGATCCACATTTTTGTTGTGATAACAATTACTTTGGATAATCTCTTTTGTTTTAATATTGATTAATATGAGATGTTATCACTTGTGTTTTAAGTGATAGTTGTTTGCTTATAGTATCTAATGTTTTATGGGTCTTAATCATATAACCTCGAAGGGAAATTTTAAGGATCCATTCTTATCTTAAAATGTAAAAAAATTCGTGAATCTTACTAATTCTTAAAATGTTATTCATAAAATGTTTCGCAATATTTTTGTAAAAATATTAAAATTTCTAAATATTTGATATAGTTTCTAGAAAATTTTGACTATTTTTAGAGTAAAATATTTTTATAATATAAAATTTAGATGAATAATGGAAATTGACAAATTATTTTTTTGGAAAAAAACATGAAAAGCCAACCTATGACAAAATTTAGCCCCTAAAGTTTTTCTCAATAACTTCCTTCTTTATTTTTGTTTAGACAAGATTAATTACATGAATTTAATGTCAAATACAATGAGTAAAATACAACTTTTTACAGAGAAAAAATCGCTCAAATTATCATTAAATGATAATTTTTTTAGAATTACAATAAACACCGACTTCAACAGAAGAGATCACTCCTAAAAGCACTGTCCTGATTCAATCCCAGCACTCTATAACAAGAAGCGAAGCTACACAGTTGTCCAGTGGCTGACCCATCATTCCATGACATGAAACGAAGCCACCCAAAAACGAAAGTGAAGCACAAGTCTGTTAGAAAAAAAAGGACCATGGAGCAATAAAATAAAACAAATGCGGAAACAAAACATAGAAGATACACAATACAATAGAGACACAGATTTACATGGTTCACCCAGTGTGGGCTACATCCACTAGAGAAATTGTCAGGTCCTTCCTTTATTATTATCCAGCATATGAAGGGATACAACCAACAACAAACCCGTTGTAACTTCCTCTTCTTCCTCTCACAGTCTCCTATCTCAGAATACAATATTCGCCATCAACCATAGCCGCAATACATTTCCCTCATAAAAGAGGGTTGCCTTCTAGGGAAAAAAAACCCTAACATAATCTCTATCGTTAGATCTGTGACCTTATAATGAACGGTCCAGATTTACAATGAAATTACAATATACATTTACAAGGCAATTTTTCCTTTGGGGGCTCGCTTGCCGCCAGACCCCCCAGCCGGGGGAATAGCCCCCCTGGACCCCACAGAGGGGGTACCCCCCCTCTGCACTCCCCCGCATGGAAGGGTGTACATACTTCTGGGGTGTAAATACTTCATGGGGTATAAACATGGCTGAAAGTAAAAGACCTCTGAATCAGGAAGATAATCAAGCTCCACAACCAACATTCTCCCACTTGGAGACTGATCTCAACAACTCCACCGCTGTTGTATATGCTGGACTCTAAACCTTCTTGGACCTGAAAAATTTCTCATCTTCATCTTCATTCTTGAAGACCAACTGAAACTGAGCAGGAACTCAGTTTCTCCCTGGTTACTCCCTTTGTTAACATGTCTGCAGGATTCTGGCTAGTGTGTATCTTTTCAACCTTCAAATGTCCATCTTCCAAGGTGGATCGTATGAAGTGGTACCTCAACTGTATATTCTTAGTCTTCGAATGGAAGGCTGAGTTCTTTGCAAGAAGAATGGCATTCTCACTGTCACAGTACAACCTGCTATTCTCTTGCTTCTTTCCCAATTCCTCCATAAACCTCTGTAACCAAATCATCTCTTTACTAGCCTCGGTAGCAGCAACATAATCTGCCTCTGTTGTTGAAAGTGCAACAACCTTTTGCAGTTTTGAAATCCAACTTACTCTTGTTCCACCTATAGTAAACACATACCTTGTGGTACTCCTCCTGCTATCTTTATCACCTGCCATATCTGAATCAACATATCCTTGTAGAACAGTTTTTGAACCTCCAAAACATAATGCATGATTAGCAGTACCTCTCAAGTATCTGAGAATCCACTTTACTGCCTCCCAAT
>ML792548.1:26477-38873 GCA_009831015.1 Picea engelmannii
AGGGTTGCCTTCTAGGGAAAAAAACCCTAACATAATCTCTATCGTTAGATCTGTGACCTTATAATGAACGGTCCAGATTTACAATGAAATTACAATATACATTTACAAGGCAATTTTTCCTTCGGGGGCTTCGCCCCCGAACCCCCGCTGGGGACACGCTTGCCCCCAGCCGGGGGGATAGCCCCCCCGGACCCCGTAGAGGGGGTACCCCCCCTCTGCACTCCCCCGCGTGGAAGAGTGTACATACTTCTGGGGTGTAAATACTTCATGGGGCATAAACACGGCTAAAAGTAAAAGACCTCTTAATCAAGAAGATAATCAGGCTCCACAACCAACAAAGTCAATGGGAAAATAATTGATTCCAAACCGAGTCGCAAGAAACTATCACACAGAAAATAATGCCAATAGAACAGTCATTCTAGCGGAGGAACATCCTCAAAATTTTAGAAAATTTTTAGAGTAATCGGGGGACCTTCCCTTTCACCATCCCAATTGCAATATAGTAGGCTCCCTTTAGGCGAAACAAAGGCTCTGTTTGACAGGAAATCTGCCTCTACATTTGATTCTCTAAAAATATGATGGAAAAGGACTTCTTGGAAATTTTTCTCCAAGATCCGAACTCTACGTTTCCATCCTTTAATTTTGGTGGCTATTAGATTGCCCTTTGGCTGCATCCACTCGATAACAACCTTGGAATCCCCCATCATCTGCAAATGACAAATATCTAAGAGATTTTCCAGAAAAAAAGAAGCCCACACACCAACTAGCTCTGCCTCCGTATTGGTTCCAGATCTGCAATTGAAAAACCACCTTATGTCTGGATCATAAACTCTTTTCATGGATCCCCCTACCCCGCAAGTTTTTCCTTCATTTATGGACACCCCATCAAAGAAGGAAACCATAAATCCATTAATCCGTTCAATCAGACTTAATCTTAATGTAATCTGCTTATGCTTTGCAGGACTGAAAGAGAGTCTAGTTAATGATTTGTGAATAACTCTGCAGGTAGAGGGTTTAATCCCTTCAAAAAGTGTATTGTTTCATTCCAGCCACAAGAACCAACAAATCAGAACCGAGAGCTTCTTGGGCACTGCTTTGTGCTATAACCATTTCTCCATTGCATGGCCAAGAGTATGATCGGACCAATCCAAATGTAGATTTAGTGCAGAAAGGCATGTACACCGGACTATCTTTGTAAACTGGCAGTGTATAAACAGGTTTTCTATGTCTTCATCGTCCGCTCTGCACAGATGGAAAAACCCCGGACCCGACCATCCCCTTTTTGCTAATGCATCCCAAGTAAGAATATAGTGTTCTGTTGCTAGCCATAATAATAGTATAATCTTTAGTTGAATGCGCCACCTCCACAGTTTAGCCTTCCACCCTGTCAAAACCGAAAAAGACGGCATAGAAATTAATGCATGATAGCAATTCTCAACCGATAACTTGCCTGAGGAGTCTCCACCGCTCCAGATGAGACTGACTTCTTCATATGCTTGAAGAGTGATCCCTGCTTCACTAAGACCACTAATAAATAACTCCCACTCCTTTGCATGAGCACTCCTCAATCCCATATCATCGCTTCTCTTCCACTGTTCAATGTCGGTTAACAAATTTGCGTTTGTTGTTGCTTGTGCCAACGTAGACACTCCCCTTTCTTTTACAAATTAACACAATTGTCTTTCACATGAACATGACTTCGTTAATAAAACGTCATGTCTACGGCTTGGTTAAATTCTTTGCAGTTAATAAAATAACTCTTAGTTTGTGTCCCTTTGCTTGATCGCAAGTAATGTATGGTATATGGAAGAGCTAATTGTTGTGGTTTCTTCTAGACCTTTATGCATTTATTTCATTGTTTCCTACTTGGGCATTAATAATAGATGATGCATGGTTTGTTGTTTCTTCTGAGCAATTTCCTTATTTATGTTGATTTAATGCATTGTTATTATTGTTTTTCTTTGGTTATTTTGAATTGTATGTATATTAATTGATTTTTTAATGATTAATTGTGTATGTTTTTGTTATTTATAGCAATGAGAGTTGTAAAGAGATAATTAAGAGTAAATTAAGTATAGGGAGAGTTTTTGTTTTAATAAGAATGAGTATATTTTGTACTAGAAATTTGTTGTGGTTGTATTGGTCAACATAATAAAACAAAAACATAGAGTTTGTCAAAAAATGAAATTTTGAAACTTGTCCAAAACTTGAAGTTTATTATCTAAAGAAACATGGCAATCCTCCCAGAGGATTATGATAAGATACTATTCATATAAATTCTATAGAAACCAAATCAAATTAAATGAAATTTGCAAAACATTAAACACTAATACTCGATAAAGGCATGATAATTGTAAGATCCTCTTGGTTTTCTAGTGTGGCTTGAAAGTTGTAGTCTACACCCATTATTTTCACATTGTCGTCATGTTGTTGTATAGTGTCATCTTCCTTGATTTCCTCAACTATTGACCTAATAGATAACCTATCATTTGAGGCAACTAAAGTGGGACTTCTAACTAGATTCATGACCCTTTGAGAAATAGCAACACACTTAGCTTGAAGGGATTCTACTTGCCACTTTTGACTATGCAAGGTTTCCATAATGAAGGCATATTCATTATTTCTAGTTTCTTCCTGATAGTGTATCCTACCAGTCATAGAGAAAAACAAATTCCTATTGTTTGTAATAAGATGTTCATGTCTCCTTGGAATTTTATGTATATCAATGGTTTCACACAGTTGACATCTCCTAGAATGCAAGTGGTCCAATCTGAAGGCACTACATAACACCTACACATTCCCCCTTCCACTTCCCACATATTCCATTATCAAACCACCATAACCATTAACCATACATTTTTCCAACATTCCCTTGGATAAGTGACAACAAATCAAGAGACTTTCAAAATCAGAGTTTATTCCACATAAACTTGGCCCACTAACATTTTGTTTCACTGCATAAAGTGAGAGGTGCACATGATTCTTGACAAGAAACAACATGAATTGAGCCACGATGTTAGGCCACCCATACCAATACAAAAAGAATCCAACGCAAGAAACACTAAGCCACCAAATGGGGCCTCCGAGCAAACCAAAATCCAATGAGAAACAACTAGGAATTGTCTCAAGCCCGAAGGAAAGAAAAGCTCCATTCGAGTCATATAAGAACAAATCAAGAAACCACAGAGTCTCCCCTACTTGAATTCGAGAATAATCCACCAAACCCATTATCCCACCTATAGAAGAACCCAATTCCCTCCACAATTGGTTAGCCTACTTTAACATTAAACACTAAGTCTGTGAGGGTATTGTAGGGATGATACTCCATGAATGTTGTGCTCCAAGATTTAAACACCCATGCCATTTGATATGCCATTTGGCTTTCATTCAAAGCTTATTCATAACTATGATTTGAAAATTAAGGAATGGGGAAGGTTGTAAACCCTCTTTTAGTTCTTAGGACTCCACAATCCAACCGAGAGACCATGTTGTCCAGATGATGTTCCTGCTTGCTAAGCTCCCTCAAGATATGGTAATATTCGACAGTTCCAAACCTGCTAACTTCGTTTTGTATTCGCCTAATAATTGTTGTGAGTTTTCTATCTCTAGGAGAGGAATGTATGTGCATCAATTTGATAACTAATGTTGAATCCCTAATAATAATTAGGCTTTTGATATGACTTGCATTTATGAGCTTTAACCCCTGGAAAAGAGCTAATGCCTTCGCCCGGTTATTTGAAAGTCTACTCAGGTCCCATTCAAAGTCAATTTCTTGATTTCCCTAGAGATCAATAATGATACCCCCCCCCATCGTGCACCTGCCACTCTTGGATTACCTTTTGAAGCACCATCAAATAATAATAGATGTTTTCCTCGGGATAAACTCCTCTTCTCCCAATCAATTTTTCCAATTCGGTCCCTAGATGGGATTGGAAATGGATCTCTTTGTTTGTGGAACAAATCTTGCCAACAAACCTTGAAGCCAATCCCTATCTTCTTATTCTAGCATCTCTATATTGTGACCTTTAATCCCTTTGATTTGAATTGTTTCAACCAATGAATCATGAGCCTAATTGGTAGCAATTTTTGGGGTTATATTTATATGTTGAAAGATATCCTTATTTCTTGCAAGCCAAATCTCCCAGCATATAAATTTTGGCATTGCAAGTCACACTCTTTTTAATATCGATTTGTTCAATAAGGTTCTAGTATATTCTTTATGCAATAATGTGAACATGTCTTTCTAGGATTCAGATAAGAGCATCTTGTGGGTGATTTATTCAAAGGAAAATTTTCATACCTGCACTAAGAATGGACATTCAAAAAACAAGTGCCTCTGTGATTCAATTGCATTGATGCACAAAACACATCTTGATGGACCTATGATTTCCTGCCTTTGAATATTCTTCGTTGTTAATAGTTTCCCATGAACCATAATCCAACAAAATGTATTGATTTTAGGCAAGTCTTCTTCACTTCAAATGTGTTTCCAAATTCACAAACTAGGCAATAAAGGCATATCAAAACGGGCAATTGCACCCCATTTTAACTNCAACACACTTAGCTTGAAGGGATTCTACTTGCCACTTTTGACTATGCAAGGTTTCCATAATGAAGGCATATTCATTATTTCTAGTTTCTTCCTGATAGTGTATCCTACCAGTCATAGAGAAAAACAAATTCCTATTGTTTGTAATAAGATGTTCATGTCTCCTTGGAATTTTATGTATATCAATGGTTTCACACAGTTGACATCTCCTAGAATGCAAGTGGTCCAATCTGAAGGCACTACATAACACCTACACATTCCCCCTTCCACTTCCCACATATTCCATTATCAAACCACCATAACCATTAACCATACATTTTTCCAACATTCCCTTGGATAAGTGACAACAAATCAAGAGACTTTCAAAATCAGAGTTTATTCCACATAAACTTGGCCCACTAACATTTTGTTTCACTGCATAAAGTGAGAGGTGCACATGATTCTTGACAAGAAACAACATGAATTGAGCCACGATGTTAGGCCACCCATACCAATACAAAAAGAATCCAACGCAAGAAACACTAAGCCACCAAATGGGGCCTCCGAGCAAACCAAAATCCAATGAGAAACAACTAGGAATTGTCTCAAGCCCGAAGGAAAGAAAAGCTCCATTCGAGTCATATAAGAACAAATCAAGAAACCACAGAGTCTCCCCTACTTGAATTCGAGAATAATCCACCAAACCCATTATCCCACCTATAGAAGAACCCAATTCCCTCCACAATTGGTTAGCCTACTTTAACATTAAACACTAAGTCTGTGAGGGTATTGTAGGGATGATACTCCATGAATGTTGTGCTCCAAGATTTAAACACCCATGCCATTTGATATGCCATTTGGCTTTCATTCAAAGCTTATTCATAACTATGATTTGAAAATTAAGGAATGGGGAAGGTTGTAAACCCTCTTTTAGTTCTTAGGACTCCACAATCCAACCGAGAGACCATGTTGTCCAGATGATGTTCCTGCTTGCTAAGCTCCCTCAAGATATGGTAATATTCGACAGTTCCAAACCTGCTAACTTCGTTTTGTATTCGCCTAATAATTGTTGTGAGTTTTCTATCTCTAGGAGAGGAATGTATGTGCATCAATTTGATAACTAATGTTGAATCCCTAATAATAATTAGGCTTTTGATATGACTTGCATTTATGAGCTTTAACCCCTGGAAAAGAGCTAATGCCTTCGCCCGGTTATTTGAAAGTCTACTCAGGTCCCATTCAAAGTCAATTTCTTGATTTCCCTAGAGATCAATAATGATACCCCCCCCCATCGTGCACCTGCCACTCTTGGATTACCTTTTGAAGCACCATCAAATAATAATAGATGTTTTCCTCGGGATAAACTCCTCTTCTCCCAATCAATTTTTCCAATTCGGTCCCTAGATGGGATTGGAAATGGATCTCTTTGTTTGTGGAACAAATCTTGCCAACAAACCTTGAAGCCAATCCCTATCTTCTTATTCTAGCATCTCTATATTGTGACCTTTAATCCCTTTGATTTGAATTGTTTCAACCAATGAATCATGAGCCTAATTGGTAGCAATTTTTGGGGTTATATTTATATGTTGAAAGATATCCTTATTTCTTGCAAGCCAAATCTCCCAGCATATAAATTTTGGCATTGCAAGTCACACTCTTTTTAATATCGATTTGTTCAATAAGGTTCTAGTATATTCTTTATGCAATAATGTGAACATGTCTTTCTAGGATTCAGATAAGAGCATCTTGTGGGTGATTTATTCAAAGGAAAATTTTCATACCTGCACTAAGAATGGACATTCAAAAAACAAGTGCCTCTGTGATTCAATTGCATTGATGCACAAAACACATCTTGATGGACCTATGATTTCCTGCCTTTGAATATTCTTCGTTGTTAATAGTTTCCCATGAACCATAATCCAACAAAATGTATTGATTTTAGGCAAGTCTTCTTCACTTCAAATGTGTTTCCAAATTCACAAACTAGGCAATAAAGGCATATCAAAACGGGCAATTGCACCCCATTTTAACTAAATATCCAAATCCTTTGGATCCCCATCCTCTTTCATCATAAACAAATTCATTCACAGGAGCACATCCCCAAAGATTAGAGAAAAATAGATCTGACAATGGGGTGAGGTGAGAAGGAGGAGAAAGGTGCTTCCATCCCACCCAACAATCCTTATCCAATTTGTCCCAAATAGATAAACCAAACAAATTTGCAATCCCTTGCTCCTCCATCGAATTTGAGATCTCTTTCTTTATTCCCATTGGGGGTTTTGGCATAATGTTGTTAGTCCATATTTTAATCTATTTGTCATTCCAAGGGATCCAAGTTAATTGTGATTGAATTAATGGAGCCATAACCTTACAAAGTTTCCAGATCTGAGATCCTTTCATTCCATCCAAAGAGGAGTTCAAACAGTGTTTCAAATTTCCATGGAAATACTTCTTGACCAATACATTCTTCCACCACTCTGACTAGCCAGATGTGAGACGCCAAAGAATATTTTCTCTCGCTGCTCTGTTCATCAGCATGGGATCTTTCATTATTAGGGAACCAATGTCTTATGGAAATCTAGAAGTGTTCCAATTAAGTAAGTGAAATTTTGTTTTATGTGTTTTCCCCCCTTTCCATAGGGATTTCCAAATATCTCTTGCCCCCTACTGCATGATACCCATGGGAGCTAGCATCACCAAATAGTAAAAGATAGGAAGGGTTGACTGAAAAGACTTGATGAGGACCACCCTT
Source organism: Picea engelmannii (assembly GCA_009831015.1). NCBI lineage: Eukaryota > Viridiplantae > Streptophyta > Pinopsida > Pinales > Pinaceae > Picea > Picea engelmannii. The sequence continues at coordinate 33,758 of ML792548.1, forward strand.
CACATTGGATTCAACCATTGAAAACCCCATTGTTGTAATTTGTTTTTTATATTACATATGACTCCTTGCCAAGGATATGAGGTCGAGTTGTTTAGAGAATTAGATATCCCCAAATATTTAAAAGATGTCCATGAAACTAGACAAGGGAAGTCCAATATTTTGGAAATGGCTTGAAGGTAATGGGTATTGATATTCCATTTGTATTATTGGCTTTCCCCATTGTTCACTTGTCCTCTAGAGGCATTGAGAAAACAAAACAATATTGATATGAATCGTTCAATAATAATGGTTGATGCACCCCCTAATAGAAGAGTATCGTCTACAAACTGAGAATAATTAATACCTCTTAATCCTCTTGTGAAATTGGTCCCTTGTACCCTGCTAGAGATTTGCTCATGATCTAGTTTCCTACTCAAGGCTTCAACCATAATGATGTACAACAAGGGAGAGTGAGGACATCCCTATAGTAGACCCCTTTTTCTTTTAAAAAAGGAGGTGGGCCTTCCATTCACTAGGGGAGAAATCTAGGGAGAGTCTATACAAGCTTTAACCCAACAAACAAAGGACTCGTCAAATCCAAATTTACGAAGGACATCAAACAAAAAGGAGTGTCTAACCCTGCCAAATTCATTCACCATGTATATTTTAGTAATCATCCTTTTTTTCTTTATTGGCTCTAATGGAATGTATTTCCTCTTGAACCAAAATTATATTATCTACAATTTGTCTTTTTTGCATAAATCCTCCTTGATTCTATAAAATGATTTTAGGGAGAATCTTCTTGAGTCTACTAACCATTACTTTTTCTAGAATTTTGCATGAGGAGTTACACAATGAAATAGGTTGGAATTAGCAAACAAGGCAAGGTTAACCTCTTTAGGGATGAATGCTACGAAGGAGGACTTGGTGCTTCCATTGGCATTATTCTTTTTTTGTGAATGAACCGACATTCACCTTGGGTTATACTTGATAATGGACCACCATGCACAGAAGAAGTGAATGAAAAATTCATCTAGTTGTGGGGCCTTATCAAGATCAAGACTCTAGATTGTTTTTATGATTGTTGCTTCTTATATTTCTCTAGACAACATGACATTCTCCGTAGGGGTGACAAAAATGGGATATTACTTAGAATATATTTAACGCAAATTGGATCAACATCTTCCATGACTGCTACAAAATAACTTAATTGCATACCATCCTCAAGGTTGATTTCTTTGACTATAATTTTCTACCTTCTTTCTTTGTCTTTCTTATGAAAGGAGGTGTTATTGTTACTGGATTTCAACCATAGACTCCTAGATTTGAGTCGTCATTCATCTTCCTCTTTTTGATGAACTTTGTATATTTTGTTGTATAGATCTCTCTTCTCGATTATGTTGTGTTTTTTTTATGCCCCCTTCCTCCATTTTATTTTGAAGAGATCCAAGTTGCTCTTGAAGATACAATTTTTCTTGGACCAAAGAGTATAACATCCCTTGACCCATTCCTTTAGAGAATTCTTAACAAATTAAAATATTTCCTCCCATGCATATGATGGGGAACCAAAGATTGGCTTACTCCTCGATTCATAGAAGACTTCGAGTGCTCTAGGGTTATGAAGCCATAAAAGGAAAAAATGGAAAGGAATGGGCCCAAGATTTTGATGTTTCCCAAAGGAAAGAGATATGTGCTTATGATCTGAGACACTAAATGGGATGATCTTGGAGGTGATGGGTTGATCTCGCAGAACAAAATCACTATGAATGAGGAAGTGATCTAATCTTACCGCTATGTGGGAAATGCCCATTCTCTTGTTACTCCAGGTATATTTCCCTTTTATCAGCTTGACGTCAACGAACTCTCAATCTTCTATAAGTTCTTATGTCCTCTCTCTAAAAGGATCTCTAACTATATTGCCTCTCCATTTTTATTTATTTGACAAAAATGTATTGAAGTCTCCTACCACTATATTGTTCTAGTGTGATATATGATTGTTTGAGTTTCTGCAAGGGTAGCCAACAATGTACCTTTTCCATATAATGAACTGGCATATAAATATTAAAGAGATGAAACAACAAACCTAAAGATTAATGGGTGAGATGAGTTAGAATCTAGTGTTGATTGTGTTGAGAAAATTGTAAATTAAGCTAGTAGGACACCCAAAGAGTACAAACTCCTCCCGATGCTCATCGTGCACTGATCACAACTACAACACTATTTTTCCAATTCCAACAACTATCATTTCTTTCTCCTCTAATTTAGTCTTTATTGGGCCCTCTGGCTTTTAGAAGTGTCCATTTTTGTGGAAATGCCAAGGTTTTGAGGAAAGTGTTGCATGACCAACTAGAAAAGGGGCAGTAGCGGAAATCAATTAGAAGAGATAAAAGCTAATTGAAAGTCTAATAGAAACAGAGACAACAAAAAGCACCATGCGCAAGCTGGACAATCAGTTAGAAAAGCAGCAAAAGCATCGGATTCCAGCGGAAAAAAGGTCGAAAAAGTAGCGGAACAAGAAGTCCAAGAAGCGGCCAGGAGAAAGGTATAAAGAGGGAGGTAGTGCGACGAGGTACGAGGTTGGTTGGTTAATTGGTTTGAAGGAGAGAGATCTAGAGATGATGAATGAGTGCTCATGAGAGATACTCTGGTTTTGATGATGATTGGGTTGGGATCAAGTTATTACTGTCATGACGTTATTATAATGGCTTTTGTGCATGTTATTGTGCTTGTGTAGTAGGGTAGAATCTGTAATGGGTATCTGGGAATAGATTATGTTGCATAAGGTATTGTATGAGAGATGTACTCACTGTATGATAGTTTTGAGACGTTGATAATATAATGGATTGTTTGGGCCCTACAATTTTGTTATACTATGTATGAATCTATGGTTTCTATGTTGCACAATTACTTATGTCATGTGTATTTAATGTTCAATCATTGTCTATGAATCTCTTTGCATATTGATGTATGAATATGAACATGGTAATGTCAAATCCGATGACACATTCTCATTGACTCACTTCACCACACACAAATCTCAGCTGCGCTTCAGGTGAGACCTCCTTCCCTTGCAGAAGGTTGAATATGCAAGCGCTCCTAGACTACAATGGTATCTTTTGTTGGCAACCTTCGAGAACCCTAGTCTCAATTTTGCGCCAACAAATGGTTCCATTGTCGGGACCCGAGCATGAGTTTTTAATAGGATGCCTCATTGGATATTCAAATTTGATGTTGAGAATTGGTGAGAAAGAAGGTGCAACACATTGATACAACAAGAAGTCGAACTGCGGCATAAAATCTTTAGGGTTGTGAAGAGTGTTGTCTTCTATTCAATACCTGAGAGTGACTAGTACAAGATATTTTGGATCAGATTTCTTGAAGAGGTATTTCAATGGTTAGATCGACTGCAAGAAGCTCTGGAATACAAATATTGAGCTAAAAGAAGATATAACTGGACCATTGAGGGTTTAGCGGCTCTTCATCGGTTATATCATCAGATCTCTCGTGTTGTGGATTTCTGGGTGCAGATTACTTTGGAAGGTTATATTATTGAGTTTGTTGCAGAGAACCACCAATATTTTTCCAAGGATGAAGCAATATTTAAAGAAGGAGCTCGAGGAAGATTGTTGTGGGAAATCCCCTTCTAGATCAAGATTTTATTAGTAGAAGAATCAATGTTTTCTATTCCTTTAGCTAACATGGCAATGTAAACCCATGCATTTGGTGGGGGGGTGATTTAGGAGAGGGTTCATGAGTTAGGTCAAAGAAGATTTTCTAGGAGATATGGGGGGTCATCAAAAGAAAAGTGCAAGAGACAAATGAGCTCAGAAGAGGGTTGTTATTCTTTAGAAGAGGTGGCAAAAACAGATGAGAAAAGTGATGAAGAGGTTTGATCAGTCGTTGAAGGAGATCAAATTTGAGAGTAGTCATAGGAAAGAGTTGGAAGAGTTACGGGAGTTGAAGAGACGTGAAAGGCTGGCCAACCGATGGTTGAAGGAGAGATTTGGTGAAAGAGGTGAAGGTTCTGGAAGAGGCAGACGAGAAGAAGGAAGTTCATAAGAGACATATGAAAGAGTAAGAATAAACACCACCACTGAAGAATAATACTTAGTCGGAACCCCTGAAGAAGTTGTGGGAGAATTAGAACCTGCAACACCTGAAGGTGTTGGATTGCATCAAGATGTTATTGTAACACTACAAACGAACAAGACCCCCCATATCAAATAATTTTTCTCTGGAGGAAAAGGAACCAGCCCCAAATCACCCATTCCCCAGTGCCATCTATAAACTTGGTAATTTCTACAACAAATATTTATGTCATTTCCGTTATTTCTAATCCTTCTAGTCCAACAAGTTCGAGTAGTAGTAGCAACGGAAGTGTGGCGAGTGTTTGGGATATATCACAACCAGGGCCCTCGAGGTTCATCTTAATAGGATCTCCAAGTCCATTGATGGCCCATCAACACGCAGGGTCCCTCACCTAATACCTGGAGTTTTGGGGTAAAGGGGATGAGGACATTGAGCAACATTGGTTTCTTTGTGAATCCATCTAGATGTCTCACAGAACGCTAGACACAAACAAATTGGTTGAGTTCCAAACTACTTTGAGGGGTCAAACTCTAAAGTGGTACATGAAATCTATCAAACCAAGGAAAAATCAAGGGCAAAATTTCTCTTTAGCCTAGGTGAAGCAGGGGTTTATACTAGAATTTCGGTTACCTCAGTCATAGCAATAGGCTCTCTGCGAGTTGCGAGAGACAAAACAAAGAGACAATGAGTCCACATGGGAAGAGAACCAAAGATTAAGGATGTGATAGGAAAATTAATAAACCCTATCCATGAGGATCATCAGAGAGAATGGTTTATTCATGGGTTTTTACCGTTAACCTGAATCCCATTGACTCAGCAAAGGATATGTACTTTGGGAGAAGCATTGGAACAAGCCATGAAGATTGAGGCTATGACAGGCTATCCTGGAAGCTTGCGGGTGATGAGACCACCTGAGGATAATAATATTGCGCAATTGAAAGGCCATATCTTTGTGCTACCTAATAATATCTAAGAATTGTCCCTTCCTAGAGTAGGTCAACCATAGGTATGTGTTGGGTAGGTGTTATATTATTTGCATGTGTGTGGG
>ML792548.1:38947-60263 GCA_009831015.1 Picea engelmannii
TCCCTGCCCCATAGTTACATGGAGCGTTCGGGGTAGCGCCCCGATTTGTTTTTTGGGCAGTTTTTTTATTTTAGCATTTTTTTCTATTTTTAGCAGTTTTCTAAATTAATCCCAGATTAAGGGATTATGGTTTTGGTAGCTGCAAAATACCTAAAATATTGTGTATATATTGTATTGAGAATAGTGAAATTGATAAAATGAAGAGTTGAGAGGTGTGGCACCAAGGAAGGTTGGTTTTCTCTTGGTTAAGGGTTTCCAACATAAATATTTATGTACTATATGTGTGAGCCATTCATTAATTTTTGTTCTTGCTTAGAATCTATATACATTTCTTTACTTCACAGGTTTAAAACTTATAGTATAGTGTATAGGTTGTTATATCGAAGTTCATACAACAATTGAATGTCGAAGATTGAGGGGTGCAGGACCCCCTACTCACCCGATAGTGCTAACACTAGTTCGACCATCGAAAGGGGTTGCACAAGTCGTCACTATATCGCCACTTCATGGCCATGTTTAGTACCATGCTTTTCTAAATCATCAAGGAGACCAAAGTGATGAGTATTGCAAGATCTATAAAAGTCACAGGGACTCTCTAAGGCATTGCTCTATTCTACAAGAGTATACCCTTGTTCTGAATACGATATATTGTGAATTTTGTGGGTCACCTACTCATTCTACCAACCAATGTAGAGATTTGGATGGTCTCACTGATAGATTAGATCATTCTGCATTTAGAGTCAATGATACTCCTCAAGGGTTCAGAGGAGGTCATCGAGGTGGAGGAAATATTAGAGGTGGACAGACTAGCGGATGAGGACTAATTCACTACTACAATTGTGATGAGAAAGGGCATCTTGAAAGATATTGTCCGCTTCCACGAAGACCATGGTGTGCACATTGTAGAAATAATACCCACTCCACCAAAGATTGTACGGATCTGATTACCAAATGGGAAGATCATGCAAGGAAAAGAGTAGCTAATCTGATAAATTATGAGCATAGATATGTAGTTTAGGGAAGCATGCCCGATATTAAGATTGTCACTAGAGGAGGAACCAAGACTGGTGCCGATATTGAAAGTCCTCATCAGGTTAAGATCCAAAAGGTGGTTCATGAGAATACCAAGTACGACATTGTAAGGCAGAAGGAATTCCTTAAGGAAATGGTGGAAATGTTCAGACACATATCTAGTTCTGCAAAGCCTGAGGTTGCAGAACCAAGTTTTAAGCCACACCCTCGCCAACCAAGAGTCGCTCGAGAATCTCTTGCTCAGCCACAAAAGGTTTTTGATCCGCGGTTACAACTATTTTCTATCATTTTGGATGATGAACAACTTACCGGGAAGTTGTTGAACACAATCGGAAGGGCCTTGGGAATCGAAATAAATTTCGGAAGAGTCCATTGTTGCTAACCTCCCAACAAGGAATGTAAGTAGGATACAAAGAAGGAAGAGGAGAAATGGGAGAGAATTTTGGATGAATGCTCACCTTGATGAATATGAGATCAGGGATGTTACGTTGGACTTGGGTTCTGATGTCAATATCTTTCCAAAGATGACCTGGGAAGCGATGGGAAAACCCAAGCTAGTTTATTCTCCTATACAGTTATAAATGGAGAATTGATACTGCATCTATCCGGTAAGAAGGCTACAAAATGTTGAAGTGGATTTGGCTGGTGTCAAAACAATGGCAGACTTTGAGGTCATCGAAATAATGGGGGAAAAAGATATGTACCCAGCTCTATTAGGCATTGACTAGGCCTACGAGAATTATGCTATAATAGGTCTTAAGAAATAAATTATGACCTTTGAATTTGATGGCATGAAATTGACTCAGCCTCTAGACCCATATAAAGGTACACGATATACTGAACCAACAGATGAGAATATGGAATAGGATATTTTTGATCAACTATACACTATGACTACAAGAAATTGAGTAGATTACAATAATCCCAATGCAAATGGATCCATAAGTTGGTGAATCATTCAGTCTGCGGATGAAGACTCTAAAGCTGCTTGGGACAACTGGCAACATGGAAGGTGTGAAAATTTCTCCAAGCATTGCGCAACTATCAAGTTAGTAAGATGGATTGGAGATGAGATAGGTAATTGCCCAACATACGATGGCACCTATGATCTAACTAGTTTCCTTGTTGACATGGAGGAAAAGGTTGTTGTAGACAAAAAGAGTTTCAACACTTGACATAGAACTGAAGTCTTCCCTGGTCAGGTGGTGGGCTGCACATAAGGAAACTCTTTCTTCTTGGGATTAGGTTAAGCTTGTCATTCAATACTATTTCATTCTTCTATCACTGGTCAACTAGTCTAGTAAGGATCATAAGCTAAAGAGTTAGGTTGTAACTCTAGAACGATACGATGGGTCATCTGATTCAAGGGAGCATATTGAATATTGCGTTGGGGTATGGAAAGTTGCGCAACTTCCTTTTTAGTTATGGGTACACCAATTATTCCATTCTCTATGAACCATTATGAAATCCTAGTATGTTCATGAGAATACTAGAAGACAAACTACTTGTTGGAAGATGCTTAAAGGTCAGTTCTTCCAAGATTTCTCTTTTTATGGTAAGTCTCCTAAAATCACCCTAGTACTGCAACAAATCAAGAAAATGTTATTTACTGGTGGATATAAACCTAAATATCCTCCTACAATATGTTATGAACATGAACATTTGCTTCACTATAGTTTTTATCCATCCCCCACAAGAATACCCATGTCCTGTAGTAAAGTTGATACAGATCCAGAGGATTTTGAAGATCTAGAGGAACTTAGACACTTAACATTTAAGGAATCTGCAGGAACAAGAATAGTTAAAGACACTATCTTCTATGATGTGAGTAGTTCATATATTAAACCTCTGACATTGCATAAAGTAAACACAGGGAGTGAGGATCATCCTAAGATGACATCCATAGGAGACTATTGGGATGAGCAAACTATGATAGAGATACAAGCTTTGTTGTAGGAGTATGAGGATCTCTTTCCTAAGATTTTTTCAGAACTAAAGCGGATTAAGGGAGATTAAGGAGAAATGAGGATCGAGTTAAAACCAATGCTAAGCCTGTCAAGCACAGACCATACCATTTGAATCTGCGAGTCAAGAAGAAGGTTAAGAAAGAGACTGATAGAATGTTTGCAGCTGGGATAATTTTCCCTGTGGATGAGGCTGAGTGGATCAGTCCTATTGTAATACAAAGCAAGAAGGGTATTGATTATATACGAGTCTATGTGGATTATAGGAGTTTGAACTTAGCTTTTGTACATGACCCTTTTTCTACTCCCTTTAGTGATGAAGTTCTTGATCAAGTGGTGGGAAACAAAGCCTATTCATTCATAGATGGGTTCTCGAGCTATCATTAGGTTAGAATTGCGGAAGAAAATAAGAGAAAGACTACCTTCACTACAGAATGGGGTTCTTTTGATTATAATGTTATGCCCTTTGGACTGAAGAATGCCCCAGTTGTTTTCTCTCGAATAGTTATTGTTGCATTCTACGACTTTATTCATAAGTTTCTTGAAGTATATATGGATGATTGGACCGTGTACAACCTATTGAAGGAGCACATAGGTTTACTCTAACTGATGCTTGATCGTTGCATACAACTGCAGATTTCTTTAAACTTGAAGAAGTGTATGTTTTGTGTACCCTTTGGAAATTTGCTAAGACATATAGTATGCAGGGAAGGAATGTTAGTTGATCTTGCAAAGGTTGTTTTCATACTAAATATGCCTCCTCCTACGACTACTAAATAGTTGTGGTCAATGTTGGGCCACACTAGATACTACCGCATATTTATCATAAATTATGCAAGCACAACTACCCCATTGGAGAAATTGTTGAAGAAATATGAAGCCTTCAGTTGGAAGCTTGAGTGTGACCAAGCCTTTGATACCCTCAAAGGAAAGTTGAGTATTGCCCATATTTGTATATATCTGAATTGGAATGTGGAATTTCATGTACACATTGATGCTTCTAGTATTGCTTTGGGTGCAATCCTTGCGCAACTTGGTGAAGGAAACCTAGATCATCCCATCTACTTTGCTAGCAGGAATCTTTCTTAGGTCGAGTGCAACTACACTACCATTGAAAGGGAAGGTTTGGCAATGGTTTATGCTTTGAAAAAGTTTAAACATTATTTGTTAAGAGACCATTTTAAATTCTTTATTGATCATTCCATTATGAAATATCTGGTTAACAAGCCTGTGTTAGAAGGAAAAATTTGTAGATGGTTGTTGTTGTTTCGTGAGTTTTCCTTTGAAATTATTGTCAAGCTAGACAAATTGAATGTTGGCATCGATCAACTATCTCGATTAGAATAAGCTGAGAGTGGTGGAGTTGCCGATGACCAACTCCTAGATGCATATCTTTTTAAGATTGAGGCTATCCCTAATTACCTTTCAAATATTAAATTGTTTCTCACTATTGGTACTATGCCTGAAGGGTATTCTGCAACTTAGAAGAGGCATCTGATGGTCCATGCTGTCGATTTTCAGTTGATCTTAGGATAGTTGTATAAACTGGGATTGGACAACATCCTTTGATGATGTGTACTTGATCATGAGCGACCAACGATCTTGTGGGAATGCCACTACAGAGTTGCAGGAGGACATGTCAGAGGGAAAGAGACTGCCCATAAGATATTATAGGCAGGATGATGGTGGTCGACTATCTTCAAAGATTCCAAGGATTACGTTAGGGCATGTGATGTTTGTGAGAGAGTCGATAAACTGTCGTCCAAAGATGATTTTCCCTTACATCTTGTTCGAGCTCTTCAAGCATTTGAGAAATGGGCATTTGACTTCATAGGATCGATCAATCCATCAACCAATCATTCAAAGGCAAGGTATATCATCATTGCTATCGACTATCTCACCCATTGGGCCAAAGCAGAACCAGTCCGAGATTTCTCTACAGATGTTGCAGCCAGGTTTATTTTTGAAAACATCATCACTCGATTTAGATTCCCTCGAAGTTTGACCAATGATCAGGGTGAACATTTCATCAGTAAGATTGTAGCCACTCTTGCTCCCGAGTTCCTAATTCAACATCACAAAAGTAGCCCATATCATCCACAAAATAACTGTACATTCGAAGCATTTAACAAGATTTTGGAAAGAGGGTTAACCAAAGTATGTTTCCCAAATAGAGATGACTGAAATGAATGAGTCCCCGCAGTATTAGGGCTTACATGACTACTACAAAGAAACTGCATAAGTATACTATGTTCAATCTGGTTTATGGCCGAGAAGCAGTTGTCTACGTTGAGTTCATTACTCTAAGCTTATATATTGCACGCATTACTCACATGACAAATGACGAATCAATTGCGGAATGGGTTGCAGAGTTGTTTGCATTGGACCTGATTTTCATCAAACGGTGGAGAAGGCTCAACAAAAATCTTGGTATGATAGGCACATTAAGAACAAGACGTTTGCGTAGGTTATCAAGTTTTGTTATATGACAACAAGTACCAAAAGCATCCGGGGAAGTTGCAAATGCATTGGCTCAGACCTTTTATAGTTGTGGAAATCCGTGAGTCTGGAGCTCTTAGTCTGGCACAACTAAATGAAATTCTCCATCCAGGATGGGTGAATGATGCACACCTGAAGCCCTACATTTATGCTCAAAAAGAGAAGTTTCGCAGCACTCCTGTCACCGGGAGTGAATACTATAGGTAGGAATTTCAATTGTTTTGTTGTTTCCCTTTTCCGTAAAAAAAAAATGACCTGTCCCACTGTCGCTCATCGATGCATCTAGTTTCTAGTATCAGTTCCTCCAACTCGGAAATATTTTGGGGTATTTAGTAGTTGTCTAATTTGAAATCTGTCCCATGTTATTGTCACCCTGTTAGTTAAATTTCATTGGTAACTTTTTGGTTGCCATCCTGTCATTGTCTGCCCGAGTCTTTCAAATCCCAACAACTGTCACTACCTTTTTGGTTAATCATTGGTGTGGTAATTACTTTTCCATTCGCTCTGATGTCCCTCTACCATGTTCCCTCTTATGCTCTTTATTGCCCAAATCTCCTCTTAGATTACGCCACGTTCGATGGTCATATCCGACGTTAACGTCGAGTTACCTCCACTCTATATCTATTAATTACTACTAGTCATGTCACCTCCTTAATGTTGCCTATAAACTTGTCTTTGCTTGACTGCTCAACATTATCATGTTTTACTCAAGTTATTTGCACACCTAGTCTTGGATCCCTTCGAGAATTCTACGAGTCTGCAACCATGCCTCTATCCACTAGTTTTATTTGTTTACCAATGCAGGTTTGTCAGGATGGTTCGCACTTCCAACCAAGGAGCCCTTCCGAAAGTCGTTGTTCCAGAGGAATTTATTGATCCACAGGTCAAAGTTCTTGGTGATCTCCATGGAAAGGTCGAGCAAACTCAATTGCTCAACATTGACCTCGCAGATGCATCATAGTACCCATAGATGGCTATCCATACATTCATGGATTGCTCAGCCCTACCAACTTGTGAATTTAAGTGGGAGTGGAAACCATCCTTCATACCCCTCTGGGACACTACTTTGTTGAATTTGTGCGACCTACCAGTGTTCGACACTATTGGAGAAGTCACCCAGTGCGCAAAGTTTCTCATTAGCCGGGTGCACAATGTTCTTTATGGTTGGACTAGGCCTACCCCATCCATGTGGAAGATATTCACAAGTTGTATGACTTATCCATGGAAGGCCAGGATGTGACGCAAGGCTTCTAGGGTTAAGGGAAGCATGGACGCAAGAAAGGAGAAACCAACCTCTACAACAAATATGACACCAGGCAAGGAGGTCGTGGAGCACTCATTGACCAAATCAACGATGAGCAGGTTCGTTGTGCCTGCTATGTATTTGCAAAAAAGGTCACGAAGAATTACTCACAAGGTGAGTGTACCCTTGACGCCATAGCAGTTGTTGAGTTTAAAAAAAATGGAGCATCATTGAATTGGTGTAGGTACCTGCTCACATAAATGTTGTGGGTTTTTGCCTATGTGCATTACCAGGTCACATATTTCATATATGGTTACTTGTTGGTCACGTTCACTATGTGGAAGTGGCAACCGCCTCATGGTCGAAGTCTCTCCCATGCTCTCGACAGTTGTATCGCCAAGCTTTTCGACCCCTGGCACAATCACACTGCTACCACTAACTCAAAAGATCACAACGTTGCCTTTTTGCAGTGGCACAATGACCTTATTTAAGCTACAAAGCGACTGCGAATTTTGCAGGCGCTACTCAACCGACACACCCACAATATCTGGTTTGACATGAACTGAGACTTTACTTTTGTGAGGTCTTTAGGTGTGGATCCATCAATATTTCATACTACTTTTCCTTTTTATCTGGATGAGGCAATTTTGGACAAGGTCACTGTATGGCCTGGGATCACCAAAGAACATAAGAGATTAGGCATCTCATATACGATGCTCGAGATATCTCAATGGTTGACTCCAATACAGACCAAGGGTGCAGGCCCAAGCACGACCACATCGAAGAGAAGACACTACCTAAGTCAGTTTTTCTTCCATTCCTGTCAATTCCAGATGATGCCACTATTTTTGGAAAGTAGCTTCACAAAGTCTTGCTACTGCTTTTCCTCGTAAGAAATTACGCTCTGGCTCTCCATCCATCTCCACCACTGACACCATTGTCACAGATGCTACTCCCATTTATTCCCTTTCGCCACCAACTCATACCCCCACTCCCATTCCCTCTTCTGTTCCCATCATCACTATTATCGACGACCCACCAGTCAAGACCCAACCCTTTCCCATCATAGAGGAGCCCACTCGTCAACCGCCTAGTTTGGTCGTGAATGCCCGATCCTCCACTTTGTCGTCCTCTCACCACACTCATTTCGACACTACAAAACCTACGTCTACTTCCCCTTTCACGATGACTATAGGAACCACTGTCCCCATTCCATCCACCTTCCCCAACGATTCACAAGCCCATGTTCCCCTTGATACCCAACCCAAATACCTACTCTCTATAGGGGCTAAGAAATCCTTCGAAGTGTCGAAACAAATGAGTCTATATCCTCGAGACACTCATATGGATACCCAAGAGGACACCCATTCTGTGCAGAACATATTGAGCCGCTGCTACAGGATCCACAACAGTGTCGCACAATCTTGGAATTGTGCTTAGAGAGCACTAACGTCATTGGGACACTTCCTCCAAAAGTCCAGGATAGGCTTGCCTGCATCCTTCACACTACTTCGCCTAGTCTTGACGATGTTGGTACCCCTAATATGTTTGAGTGATCTGTCGCCAGTGGCCAGCCACTGGCTTCATGGTTTCCCTTGGATTCCTCCTTCACCAGTGGCGAGCTTGCGGCGTGGTCTACACCGCAACACATGACTCTTATGCAAGCATCCACATATCAACTTGACCAAAGACTTCTCACTGCAGAATAGACGAACAAAGAGCTTACACAACATACATAACAACTGCGCCAAGCTGTAATTCTAGCCACTTCAGCCAGGGATCATGAGCAGCGGTTGCGAACACAAGCCAAGTCTAATATTGCAGTTGTTTCTGACAATTTTCTTCAAGTTTGGTCCACCTTCAGACATGTTGCTTCTGAGCTCCCTAAGGATATCACCCTAGTTGTGCCTCTGCAGCGACTTGAGCTCATTGTTGATGCATGGTCACAATTGGCTCTGAGGACCGATAACCCTCAACAAGAGATGGATGTAATCAAGTTGAAGGAAAAGGAGCAGCCCCAAGAAATGATGCATAAGGTTACACAAGCAGTCGTAGAGGGAAATCTCATCCGATCCTCTCTTCATACCCACGCAGATGAATGCTGCCAACTCTTTAGCATGGTCAACGACTAGGCCATCTTGCTAGAATGACGAAGTAAGCCAGTTGAAGAGTTGTGCGCATAACTCAACCAAATGAACGCAGAAGCCCATGCCATCACTGATCCGGTTGAGTAGGAAGCAAAGTTTGTGGAGATCCAAGTTGTGGACGAAAGACTGGATTCTTTGGATGAGTCTACTCGGGCAGCCAAGAAAGAGCTCAAAGACTTCCACCCCACAGAGCAACCTGAGTACATGCAGATGCAACAACTTGATTCATTTGTTGACATTGAATAAACCACACTATTGGCTACCCAACCTAAGGAGCCCAATGTGACAACAACAAAAGAGTTTGTTGAGGGAGCCTCGATTTTAGCACGAAAATGGTAGGACCATGTGGAGCACTATGACAGCTTCCACCAATAGACCCTCAAATTGTACCAGAGTTGGGCCCTCCGTTTGCATAAGGCCATGGAGAGAAAGCGGAAGGTTGACTCGAGAGAAGTCAACGATTGTGGTCAGGGCTCGTTGGGGCCTTCGTTTTTGAGAAGTGTCCCTTTTTGTGAAAATGTCAAGGTTTTGAGGAAAGCACTGCATGATCAACTAGAAAAGGGACAGTAGTGAAAATCAGTTAGAAGAGCTAAAAGCTAACTGAAAGTCTAACAAAATGGAGATAACAAAAAGCACCATGCACAAGCTGGACAATTAGTTAGAAAAGCGACAAAAGCATTGGATGCCAACGGGAAAAGGCCAGAAGAGTAGCGGAACAAGAAGTCCAAGAAGCAGCCAGGAGAAAGGTATAAAGAGGGAGGCAATGCAATGGGGTATGATGTTGGTTGGATGATTGGTTCAAAGGAGAGAGATCCCGAGTTGATGAATGAGTGCTCATGAGAGATACTTTGGTTTTGCTGATGATTGGGTTGGGATCAAGTTATTACTATCATGTTATTATTGTAATGGGTTTTGTGGATGTTACTGTGCTTGCATAGTAGGGTAGAGTATGTAATGGGTATTTGGGAATAAATTATGCTGCATAAGCTATTGTATGAGAGATATACTCACTGTATGACAGTTTTGAGATGCTGATAATATAATGCATTGTTTGGGCCCTAAAATTTTGTTATATTGTGTATGGATCTATGGTTTCTATGCTGCACAATTACTTTTGTCATGTGTGTTTAGCGTTCAGTCACTGTCTATGATTGTCTTTTCGTATTGATGTATGAATCTAAACATGGTAATGTCAAATCCGATGACATGTTCTCCTTGACTCACTTCACCACACAGATGTCTCGACTGCGCTTCGAGTGAGACCTCATTCCCTTGTGGAAGGTTGAATATGTTAGCGCTCCTAGACAACGATATCTTTTGTTGGCAACCTTCGAGAACCCTAGTCTCGATTTTGTGCCAATAATCTCTTAGATGAGTACCATGAATGATTTTTCCACTCTTATCATATCTCTAAGAGCTTCTTCTTTAAATGTGCCACCGAGGCTTTTGCAATTCTAGGAGACCATGATCATTATTTAACATTTGTTGGTTTAGTGCTACCTCCTAAAAAGACCAGAGGCGAGTTGAAGTATTGATTTGACATTAAGTAATCCAATTATGAAGATACTCTAGATAGAGAATTGAATAAGTTTTTGGAATAAATGGTTGAATGAGAATAAAGATAGAGTCCAATTCTACGTGTCAATGTCAACAACAATGCAAATTGCAATAGGAGGAAAATCCATTGGCTTTATAGACCGTGAGGGTTCAAGTCCCTCTATCCCCACCTAGGTTCGTTCTTGAACGACTCATCTATTTTCTCCAATTCCATTAGTTCAAATCCATTCTCACTTCTGGATTCTTTTGCCTCACTATTTTCTTTCTTCATGAAGAGAAGAAATTAGAACATGAATCTGTCCATCCACTTTATGACAAGTTGAGTTGATTAGATAATAAGTTGATGTGTTCTTCAAAGAGTGAGATTTGACCCCTACACCTAATGAGCTTTCTATTATGGTTTGTGTTCTTCAAAAGATAAGATTTGACCCGTGCTCCTAATGAGCTTTCTATTGTGGTTTGTATACCACAATAGAAAGCTCATCCTCCCTTTAGACTTCCTCCCTTGAGACTTTGGTTGGCTTCCTCGCTATTTTTTTGGTAACTTCCATGAATAACTCATCCGTTGCCTTTCAGCGCTCAAAAACACATGCAAACATAACAATCTTCTCCCACAACTTGTGGCATCCATTCAACATCTGCATGTAGTGATGGCAATGCTCTCACTCTTCACTTCAAGTCCTATGGATGTAGCGGTGGATTTAGCGAGAATATAAGTCGATTTAGCTTGCCAGGATCAAAGCACACCTCTCCTCCTTCATTTGTGATCCGAGTAAAGCTCACCCAACAATTTTATACCTGCAACAAATTGTGTTGCTTCCTTGCTTCCCTGGGCAAGCCAAGCAAGTAAGAGAAGTCAATTTGCCCTCAATGAATATTCATCAAGTGCTTCATTGAAGCCCACACAGTGATTTTTATCTCTTGCGGCAATCCCGTTTCTTTCTCGACGAATTCTTCAATCTAGCAAAACGATTTGCCTCCAAGAAGCAAGGTGCACTTCTTCTACTTCGCCTAACAACTCTAACGTCTTGAAAATTTAGTGGTTTATTCTTGAGGCACATCCATGACATTTTTATCCAGTCTCCTTTTATTAAATCAAATCTTATAGATTGAACTGAATGGTTTACTCATTGAAACATCGTTGACACAAGTTTTCAGAACCTCTCGGGGGGATTTTTCAATGATTAGCTTGCTTACCGTGCTTGAGCTGTTTTGGTTGTGCACAGAGATCCTTGCGGCATTTTGAAAGCATTCTTGAATCTTTGTACGAATGAGGTCGAGATATTTTTTATTCATTGATTAAATCTTCTTAGTCTTTCCCATCCGAAAGTTTCCAAGGGAGTAAACTCTTGCAGGTAATTGAATGAGAAAAAGGCAGAAGATCCATCAATTTGTTTAAGATTGAAATGATTCTGAAAGTTTTACTTCCTTTTTGTTTTCTTATCATTATTTTTTAATCTCTTTGACTTCTAGAGCTATCAAGAACGAAAGGGGTATGCTGCCCAAATATGTACCCAACATAGTGGTCATCTGTGAGATCACCTACCAAATAACTCTGCATGGGAGCAATGATGGCTTTAAAAGAGAGAGGGAATAAAGAGATGACCTATGAATCATATGCATATCATTTTTGGACCAAACCACTCAAAGTGCATGGTCCTCTATCCATAGTGAGAGATTTTTTTAAGTCATAGAAGAACACATGGGTTTATTGTCATTGAGACCTCAAGAAAGAGGAAGAGAGAGAGATTTTTTTAAGTCATAGAAGACCACATGGGTATATTGTCATTGAGACCTCAAGAAGGAGGAATTGTATAGGAGTGCTATTAACTATGTAAAGGTCAAAGACAAGTAGGGAAAGTAGTTGCAAGAAGAGTCAAACTCGATGGATACATGACCATCTAAAGTCTTAGAAGTAACTTTTGGAAGATGTTCAAGGTCCAACATCATCAACTAGAGGTAAACACAGGGACAATGAAGGAAGACCGTTCAAGAGATGCACAAGTGGACCCTTATGAGACTAAAAGTATGCAAAAGATAGAGCCCATTACTACAATTTTTTATGTAGTATCTAAATAGTTGAACCCAAACGAGCATCATTGTCAAGAAGGACATATGCTTGTCCCAATTGAGCACTCAAGCAATGTGCAAGCAATAGAAATATATAGTACTAGAGGAGAACAAAACAAGAGTGCCATATTTGAGTTAGAAAACCAAGCAATTGGATGAGCACCTTGGTTAGTTGAATATTTAAGTTTTCAACTGCCAAAAGGAGAGGAAAATGAATGTCAATATGAATATTTAATGTTTGATATTCAAAGTTAGAAGCTTAAGAAATTGGCATACAAGAGGAAAAGGGACGTCGGTGCGAAATTAATTGTAACTACCAAATAAGTTGTCTTGAATACCAAAGATGCACATCCACTTGCCATCAGTGCATCCAGATTGCATTCGTCAATATGTCCAACACCAAGTTGCAATAAATGCCACTTTTATGTCCTTAGGGATGGTGTTTTTAACACACTTCAACTATCAATATGATATGAGAAATGCACCAAAATTTTGACCTCATTGTGTTAAGACAATGCCACCCATATACATGATTGTATCCATGAGTGGAGAAGAAGACACAACCTTTGCAAGGCCAATATTCATGACAATTTCTCAGAATATTGGTTTTTAAAATTGTGGTTACCTCATGTATCCAAGGATGTAGCTCTATCGAGAGCCATGATGAAAGAGAAAGTGATCCTAAAGGCCCAATAATTAGACCTGGTGTACAAGCAATTTAGCATATTGTATGACATTATTCATGATTCCCCTAGATCAAGTACCAACAAGCCTATGACTAGTTATATTGTTGATGCCATCATAGGATCAACAAGAAACTCTACAATGGCTTATACAATCAATCAAGCATATCAACCTCAAGCATACCATAGTTCGAGTATGTATGGAGGGCATTACATGACAATGGCATAAACACCATCATTTATTCCCCAAAGCTAAACAAATACTCATTTCCCACCTATCCCAACCACACCACAATTCCTTGGGGCATGGTAGGGGCAACCCATAAACCAAACCCCCTTAACTCAAGCATACAATAATATGGCCCATCTTTTTACCTCCAACCAAAATTTGGCCCAACAAACAAATCATCGTTAGAACAACTAGAAACCAAATGGAGGTAAGAAGAAGACAAAGGAGCCTTAACTTTAGGTTCTCTACAACTCGTCCCTTAAGTGATAATGCTAAAATCATTTGATGGTTGTTTGTTTAAACCACAAGAGATTGTACAAAACCTTCCCATTGAACTTAACAACAACATTGTCACCATCGATGTCAAAGTGGTAGATGCATTGATCAACTCTAATTTGTTTGTAGAATGAAGTTGGATGTATACAATGAAGGTTGTTATGTCCTCAAATTTTTGAGTCATGAAGATTCCCCTTGAGGAAAAAATTGTGAACAAAGATCAACTTTCTTATTGCTTGAGCAACCCTAACACAAATTTAAATAATGTTGTTCCATTTATCAATGGTTAATCAAAAATCCCTTTCTTATTACTTGAGAAACCCTAACACAAATTTAAGTAATGTTGTTCCATTTATTAGTGGTGAACCAAAAATCCCTTCATTTAGCCCTTGTCTTTTTAAGACTCAATTTTGCTTGGGGTGTACATAGAAGCTCCTTTGCAAATGTCATATATGGCTACCCTACCCATGTACTTGATTTTCAATGTCTGCATAGAGGATGTTATCCCATTTTGACTTAGTTACTCAAACGAGATTTATGAATTTATGCCGAAAGATTTGACTTAGTTACTCAAATGAGATTTATGAATTTATGCCGAAAGATTTTGAGAAAATGATAGATTATGTGGGGTCAATGATTTTTATTTTTGAAACTATACCTTTAAACTATGATTCGCGAGCATATCATTGTTACAATTCATAATCTAATTAGCTTATGATTAATTTACTTCACCAGTTTGGGCTTTCAATGTGCTCAGTTTAATTATACTTTTGGAGATGATTCTCCCCTTCAATGAACCAATTCTTAAAGCAATGACCAATCAAGATAATCATTGTGACGATTTCATGATAGATCATATTTTCTTTCTTAGAAAGTGTTGAATGCATTGAAAACTTTTGAGATTGAATCCAAAGATTTTATCCTACGAGGCAACGTCAATTGGTTCCATAACCCCATCCCAACATCGAATAGATTTGAGGAAGGGAATCTAGGAAATATTTTGAAAACTACACTGATCAACATTGCGTCAAAACTAGGTGTTGTGAAAAAATTATTGATTAGAGCGAACAATTCTTGGGAGGGAATAACACCCTACACAACCCTTTTCAATGAATTTTGTGACATTTTTTGTTGGTCATACGAAGAGATGCCCAACATCGATCCCAAAATAGTTAGGCACATAATGAATACTACCATGATGCAAAGCCACCAAGACAAAAATAAAGAGCAATGCACTCGACCAAAGTACTTGCTATAAAGGTTAAGATAAAGAAATTGTTGAAATAAAGGTTTATCTATCCCACCTCTTGCACCTTCTGGATGTTTAACCACTTGTCTAACCTAGTGGTTGTGGAAAAATACAAGGTACTATTAGGGTCTATATTGATTTGCATGAATTGAATAAAGCATGGTCTAAAGATAAATATATGGGGCCTTTTATAGACCGTCTTGATGAAAATATGACTTCGGAGTTGTTCACATAGTGCATAAACTTAAACATTATATCCTACTTCAATGGACAATAATGATAGTAGATTTGAACATTATGAAACATATCTTGACTCGGTGTGCTGTAAATGGAAAATTTTTCAATTGTGTAGTCATCCAATAAGAACTTGAAATAGAATTTTCTACATCTAAATTAAATAAGGCCTTGGCTATTGATCCAAAAATGGATCCAAGAACCAAAATGGGTCCAGGAAGGCCTAAAAATCAAAGTGCTTAGAATCACTTCAAAATGGACGTGTGCGTAGGCCTCGTTGTTATGAACCCAACGCAACTTGAACAGGCTCAAACGGACGTTGTATGTGAAATATATCACGATCTGTTTGTTTTGCCAAACAAACAAAATTTGATGACTATGCAGTCCGTAGAGTGCTGATGTGGCAGCTGACTATATAGGTCGTACGACTGTACAGTGACGTGGTAGTGAGTTGGTAGGTTGTTGATTGGGCATGATAGCTAACAGGTGGACGAGTCCGATTGTGACACATGGCACAGGCTGACGTGGCAAGGTTCGTACAACCGTACGACACGTGGAAGTTGAGTGATGTGGAAGGTATAGTGGCATGCTGACTGGGCATACAGGTGGTCGAGCCATGCTCTAACACGTGGAAAATAGTGGGCAAGTGTTATGGTGCCACATGGACCAATCTTGGGCTACCACGTGGCACCCCTCTATTGGTTGACATATGGCAAAAGTTTGTGATTGAAGGGGAGTCGAATCCGTGACCTTCGTGCAAGGGGGGGAGCGACTTGGTAGGGCCGAGCTACCAACCCGCCCACATATTGTTACTTAACCACATGCGTGTTTGAATTTTTTAAAATTTGAAACAATGTAATAGTGGCAGAGAAAAGGCCCCAGCCCTCGACACAACTCGCATATGAACTTTACCATGTGACCTGCACTATATTTTGAATGATGCACATTTATTGCATATGGCCCATCCTTGGTGCATATAACCGTTATACCATGTGACCCGGATGCGATACCGTTTGGGCGCCAATTTGAGGGGTTAGCGTCGGTCGGCCAGGCTAGCCCATCGATCAGGGCACATAACCAGGGGCCAAGCTAACGATGTGATTGCGTGAGGTATAGGTGGCGGCCATATGGCCAAGCCACATGACCAGGGGCCGACGGTTAAGGGGGCCAACAAGCTAGTGCTAGCCCATGGACACTTGGTGGACGCACACATGACTGAGGGCCCGTGTGAAGGGGGTTGCACACTATATTTTGCCATTTTGTGGATTTGTAACTATATATTAAGCTTTTTAATTGATTTTTGGCCTGATATTGGGAGATTTTGGCCATTTTTGGAGGATTTGGAGCCCTTTTTGAGACCAGATCTTGGGGAGAAGTTGGGAGGTTGTTACCCACTTCAATCCTATATAAACCATATATTCTTGGCAGCCTGGGAAGGAGGTTCAGCCTAGGGAAATGTTGAAGAATTGTAAAACAAAAGTCGTTTTTATGCAAGGAAGCCATTGAGGAGAGCAACTTTGCGGACCATTTCTGGGAGCTTCGTTCATCCGTTTTTAGTGTCGTTAGTTTTGATTGGTTCTTGAGATCTAGCAGAACACAACCAGATCAGTTTGTAATCCATTTGGCACTTTTATGATGTACTTTTGAATATTTGAAGAGAAATAAGAAAGCCTCACCCACTAAGACAAAGGCTCAGAGACATAGGCGAGATTGCCGAACTCCGTTATCAACTTTTGTTGTTCCTTCATGCTTATTTCCAGATAATTTTATTGTTTTATGGCTGCCATGTTTCTTCATTAATTCTTCCTCTTTCATCAAATTCCTAAATGGTAAAAGAACACATGCTTTAAAACTCAACCATAGTCATTAAAAGATCTTTTCAGATCAAGTGGTTTCAGAGCATGATTGATGGTTGGTTTTTGAGTTTGCATGATTACCAGGGACATCTCAAAGGAGAAAATGACATCTAAAGAGGGACTTTCTCAAGATGAGAAGGATTTTCGAAATACTCTCTTTTCCATGGCAGAGATGGTGAAAGTGTTGTATGGATATTACTTGGAACGAAAGAGATCGGTTCAAGGGAAATCTTCAAAGAACGACAAAAGTGAAGAAGAATTGAAGGAATTTCCTTCTACACTCGATTCAGAAATCATCTCTGAGGTATGCAGTGGAAGTCATTCATCAATTTCACATTGTTCCCATCAAGATGGTTCTTTTGGTGCATTTGAAAAACATACAAGAGGTATAGGTTTGAAATTGCTAACCAAGATGGGTTATGAAGTAAAGGGCCTTGGAAATAAGGGCCAAGGTATCATTAATCCCATAGATGTTGTGGAAATACCTCGTTATTTAGGATTGAGATATAATGCTCCAAAACATTGGAAGCAAGTGATGCTTCAAATGACCAGCTTAAGTCATTGCAGGAACAATTCACGAAAGGTGATGGTGTATCACTCCATGGTGGTGATAGTGAATGCAAGTCATCTCCAAAGAAAAGTGAAGATAAGAAAGAAAGGTATAATGGTCATGGTTGTTTCAAATCTCTTTTTGATTATAAAAAACATAATCATGTAATCCAAAACTTGTGGAATATGTATCCTTGTACGTTTTGTCATTCACCCAAGCATTGTATGGCCAAGTGTTGGAAGAGACAATCTTTGTACAGGAAATTTATGTCGACCAGGAAGGAGACACGACATAAAGACTCAACTCCACAACGAAAGAAAGAGAAGGGAAAACACGTTTGGATGTCGAAAAACCACTGCATTTATTGCAACAAGGGTGGACATCAAAAGGCTAAATGTTGGAAGCTCAATCCCGAGCTTCGTCCAAAGAAGGAAAAAAATATTGCGCATGTAGTCACAAAGGAAGAGGCAGTACCAGTGAAGCAAGAGGAACAAATTGAAGGAAAGAAACCATTCACTTGGTTTTGCCAGAAGTGGATGTCACATCTTCATTGTATTTTGCTTCCATTAATGAAATCACAGATGTTGTAATGATGACTTGTTATAACATCATTTTGTACAACATAGTGTTTTGTTTTTATCCTTATGAGTCTGTAATCAGTAAGGTCAATTTTGTAACATTTTGGAGGACCAAAAGGTCTTAGTGGGAAGGAATGATCCAAAAATGGATCCAGGAACCAAAATGGGTCCAGGAAGGCCTAAAAATCAAAGTGCTCAGAATCGCTTAAAAACGGACGTGTGTGTAGGCCTCGTCGCTACGAACCCAACGCAACTTGAGCAGGCTCAAACATACGTCGTATGCGAAATATATAACGATCTGTTCGTTTTGCCAAACAGGTAAAATTTGATGACTGTGCAGTCCATACAGTGCTGAAGTGGCAGCTGGCTGTACAGGACGTACGACCATATAATGACGTGGCAGTGAGTTGGTAGGTTGCTGACTGGGCATGATAGTTGATAGGTAGACGAGTGCGATTGTGACATGTGGCACCACTGCAAGGGTGACACATGGCACGAGTTGACGTGGCAAGGTCCGTACAGTCGTACGACACGTGGCAACTGAGTGAAGTGGCAGGTACAGTGGCATGTTGATTGGGAATATAGGTGGTCGAACCATGCTTTAACATGTGGTAGATAGTGGGCAAGTGTTATGGTGCCACGTGGCCCAGTCTTGGGTTTCCACGTGGCACCCCTCTATTGGTTGGCATATGGAAAAAGTTTGTGACTCAAGGGGAGTTGAACCCGCGATCTCCGGGCAGGGGGAGAGTGACTTGGTAGGGCCGGGCTACCAACCTGCCCACATATTGTTACTTAACCATATGTGTGTTTGAAATATTTTAAATTTGAAACAATGTAATGGTGGCAGAGAAAAGGGATAGGGCCTAGCCCCAACCCTCAACGCAACTCGCATATGACCTACACTGTATTTTGAATGGCGCGTGTTTATTGCATATAGCCCAACTCTGGCGCATATAACCATTATATCATGTGACCCGGATGCGATATCATTTGGGCGTCGATTTGAGGGGTTAGCGCCGGTCGGCCGGGCTAGCCCGCCGACCAAGGTGCATAACCAGGGGCCAAGCTAATGATGCAAGCGCGTGAGGTATAGGTGGTGGCCATATGGCCAAGCCACATGACCAGGGGCCGACGATTAAGGGGGCCAACAAGCCAACGCTAGTCCATGGAAACCTGGTGGACGCGCATGTGACCGAGGGCTCACTTGAAGGGGGTTGTGCGCTATATTTTTCCATTTTGTGGGTTTGTAACTATATATTAATATTTTTAATTGATTTTTGGCTTGATATTGGGAGATTTTGGCCATTTTTGGAGGATCTGGAGCCCTTTTTGAGGCCAGATCTTGGGGAGAAGTTGGGAGGTTGTTACCCACTTCAAGCCTATATAAAACATAGGTTCTTGGTATCCTAGGAAGGAGGTTCAGCGTAGGGAAATGCTAAATAATTGTAAAGCAAAATACATTTTTATGCAGGGAAGCCATTGAGGAGAGAAACTTTGCAGGCCATTTATGGGAGCTTTGTTCATCCGTTTTCAGTACTGTCAGTTTTGATGGGTTCTTGAGATCTAGTTGAAAACAACCAGATCAGTTTGTAATCCATTTGGCACTTTTATGATGTAATTTTGAAGATTTGAAGAGAAATAAGAAAGCCTCACCCACTGAGACAAAGGCCCAAAGACGTAGGCGAGATTGCCGAACTCCATTATCAACTTTCATTGTTATGGTTTGTTGTTACTTCATGCTTATTTTCAGATCTGTATATTTCTTTGTGGCTGCCATGTTTCTACATTAATTCTTCCTCTTTCATCAAATTCCTAAATGGTAAAAGAACACATGTTTCAAAACTCAACCATATTCATTAAAAGATCTTTTCGGGTCAACTATTGCAGAGCTAATAGTAGAGTTTCCAACTGGTCACAAAGAACCACCTACAAATGATTCATTACAAGATGACAAATTGTTCCTCATTGCCTTTGATCACCCTTGGTATGAATATGTTCTAATATATCTTTAGACTTAAAGGTGTCAACCTCACCTCTCAAGGTATGAGCGTTGTTGCATAAAAAATGAAGCAAACCGATACCTAATAATCAAAAGACACATTGTACTGACATGGTATTGACATGGTATTACATTAATTCCTAACCCATGAGGAGGATAAGAAGGTGCTTAATTATTACCACAATGGAGCATGTGGTGGTCATATGTATGGGGTAGGGGCATGAATAGTTAAGTGTGTGAGATAGTTTTGGCATGCAATATTCCATGATTGCATTAACGTCGTGAGAAAATATGAACATTTCTAGATATACATATCAAAGACCCACACATGCCCTTTGCTTTGCTCCAACCCATAGTGTTTACCAATGCTTCGACTAAGTGGGGGATCAAATTTATGGAATGTCATCTGAGTTTCACAAACAACCATAAGTATGTTATTGTGGAAATGGACTACTTTACTAAGTGGGCATAATCCATACTAGATTTTAACAATGATGCCCTATGAAATCCTTATTCATCTTTAATCACACCATTGAAAGGTTTGAAATACCAAAGCAAATCGTCACTAACCATGACTCGTATTTCCAAAATCATATAATGGTAGAGCTCTTGAACCACTTGAGATTTAGGCATGTAACATTGAACACCTTATTATCCTAAAACAATGGCCAGTTTGAAGTAGATAGCAAAATCATAAAGACTACGGTGCAAGGAATGGTAAATTTGTATAAGTCCAACTAGCCTTTGATGTTATTCTATGAACCCTTGGCATACCAGACCTTAGGTGAAGACTATGACCATTTTCTCAGCATTTCAATTGACATATGGCTTGGAAGTAGTTCTAATTCAATGTGAGCTTCCCTCTATTCAACTAGCAATGAAACTTGTCTTGAGCACTTTTGTGGGTGAGGAACACCTTGTGTTTCTAGAATAATTAGATGAGCATTGTTGTGATGCTCACACTGCAGTAGAAACATTAGAAATAGGTCAAAACTCAACACGACCAATTTGTTTGTCCTTGCACCTTCCAAGAAGGTGACCTTATTCTTGTTTATAACAAAGACATTGAAAAGCTCGATCTAGGAAAATCTAAATCATTATGGCATGGTTCTTTTTTTGTTAAACATTGAAGAAAGCAACATACCATCTA
>ML792548.1:69666-89926 GCA_009831015.1 Picea engelmannii
AAAAATTTAATTGTTGAATTGGAAGATAGGGCGATGATCTCTTACTTGGAGTTAACAAAATAAAAAATGGTGGACCAAGCACCTCACATTAGTTGTGAGACAGTTTAGGGAAAGCTCTCTTCACTCCAAGTTTGGGTAAATTCAAAAGTCAAATGGGATTTTTATTTTTATTTGTACTATGTTTTATTGTTTTTGTTACCGTTTGATCAAAATGCACTTGTTGGTTTGGTGCATTTTTGGCACATTTTACCCCTTTCTCATGCTTTATTAGGCATAGGTTGTATTGAGGTGAGTGGAGTGCCATTCAATAGATAGGGGTACTCCCAAGTATGAAGTCCCAATTAGACCTCACACTGTTTGGAATATGAGACCCATTCATATTCTAGCCCAGTAACCATTACTAAAAAATGAGTGGGGAGTGGTGATGATATAAGGAGTGCAGTGTGCAATATGCAATTAATCTAAGTGTTAAAAGCAAACTATTCTAACCAATCCTAGCTAGGAGAAGACTAATTTAAAAAATAGAAATTAAATCACAAACTCTTGTTTTCACTTCCAAAACAGTTGGAACTCATAAACAATAAATTATAAAAGTCAACAAATTTGTCCAAAATGATAAGTCATTCATTAACCATGTATTTACAAACTCAGAGCAACAATATCATAAAAGCGATTAAAACACAAAGCAATAAACGCATAGAAGAATAGTCTAGACACATGAATGATATAGCCTTACAACTGTAAATATGACAATACAAACAATAAAAATAGTTCACTACAAGCATATCGCATGACACCAATTACTCCTCAAAAATATCCCTAAGGGATTCTTCTCATTAATATTCTTAGAAATAGTTCTCAAAAATTACAAAAAGAAAGAGCCTTTGTTACTAGGTACTCTTGGACATATATAACTCCCTAGTTGCAACTACTTACTGGGTCTTCTTGACTTCCCACTGGAAGTTACAACCTTTGGACTTCCCTAATTTTTCCTTTTCCCAACTTTATAAAACTATACATTGTTCCTAAAATCAAATTCACCCTTGAGATATGTCTTGGAAGTATGCAATCTAGGCTTCATGTCGGGAAGAAATAGCCAATACTTGCCTAAATAGCAGATTTTCTAAAGAAACCTCTTAGGTGGCTACATCACTAGTCATGGGACTCATTTCCCCTTTCAGTGTGCTAAAAAAGGAATTGACAAAATTGACATCTTTGGAAGGTCCAGTGATACGTTCTTTTAAAAACTCTATGGTGACTCGAGAAGCCATTCCTATAAAAATTTCTCTAGAATGCAAGTATTCTTCTAGCTTAACTTGGATCTACTACATGGATTTGGGTGCACTCATCTCTCCAATTTTAGGCAATATGATTTTTTCAATCAGTCATTCTGCAATAGTGTATATTGACTCAGATATATCATTTTTGAATTATTCCCTTTCCTTCTAGTAGTTAGTTAGTGCTACATATTTCAATTGATTTTCCATTTTTGTCATTCTAGGGAGATATGGAGGTGTATTAGGATTTTATTCTTGCCACTTCTTCAGGTCATCCATGACCAAGCAAATTCCGTCTAGTGTGCATTGGCTCAATGTCTTGTGCTTCCTCCTGGGCCTTCTTATCGTCTTCTTATTTTCTTCATCTTTCTTCTTTTTCTCCTTCTTGTTTTACCTTCTCCTCTAGTTCTTGTTTCTCTTACTTCCTTTTCATTTCTTCCTCTTGTATTTTTCTCTCCTCCTCTTGTTGTCGGAGCCTTAATGCTTCAACTTCTTGTTTTCTCTTTTCCTCCTCCTCTTCTACCTTGGCTACAACTTCTTGTTCCTATTGAAGTCTCAATGCTTCAACTCCCTTTTCTAACCCCTCCGTTTCAGTTGTTTTTTAGTTACAACTTCCTTCTCAACACTTTCCTTCTCCTAACACTCCCTTTCTAATATATTCCTTCTTCAGTTTGGAGCCACCCAAAATAATTTCATCACAATTTCATGCTCTTCTATAAAATTCTTCTTCCTTCCAGCTATCACTTTGATACAACCATCTATACTTGTATATTTTGTAGTGATGGATAACAACGCCCAAAGGGTCTTGCCTATGGAATCTCTCCTCACTGAAATGGAAAATTCACTAGAGTGCTTTCTTATGCTTTCACTTTTTTGACATCCTTGAAATTGCAAGATCCTACATGGAATGGAGTTTGGGGCCAAGGTAGTTTCTTATCTTAGACTAGAGTTGCCCTAACTCCATGGACCAAAGTATGATAAGAAACTTCCTGTAAAACCAACTTATTTGGTATGAATTTTAGGAGCAAGTGTGGAGCTTTTGTGGCACCATAAATCCTAATGTATGCTCTCTACTTTTTCACGTATCGTTCTCCAACTTTACTTATTGCTTCCATAGATTTCACTAACATGCACAATGTTGGAGTACATAATAGATATTGATGTAAATGAATAATTAAGTGTTTGCAAATCTTATGATAGTGAATGTGATACTTATGTTCCTAGAGGTCGTGACAATATATATGAATATGAGGATCACTCAGTTTCCATTTCCAACCCATAATTGGGAAGGCATGTAATAGGGAGATAAGATCTAATAGATAAGAAGACATATGAAATGCAGGGTGTTTCCTTGGCACTATATGCTTAGTTGCTGATATAGCTTGCTCCAAAGTGGTAGAGAGGATGGAATCCAATTGAAAATTGTGCCAGTTTTAATGATTGTGAATATCAAAGGAACCCATGAATCCTTGAATTTTAGTGTGTCTTCCTCATCATAGAGTCAGAACAAGAGGGATACAAAAAATTTATAAGGGACTTTCAACATTTTTGTGGGATTAGTCCTTGCTTTCCTCACCTTGAACTTTGTCTTGGGAATCCACCAACTCTTCATTGCTTCTCTACAGTCGCAAGGGAACTGTAGCATCCAATCATCAAGGAAATCAACCTCTTATGCAGGAAGCTTATAGTACCGTATATGACAGAGGTATGGAATGGCATAATGGATTTTCCATGAATATCCTTGATCAATATGTTGTTTGCATGAGCTTGGAAGATGATCCATGAAATGGATTCTGCACATGGGATCATGATGAAGTGTGAAACTCAACAGGGTCAATATATCCATTGAGGGGTGGAAATATTGGGTATGTTTCTTGTTAGAACATTTGATATACCTTTTCCCATTTGCAAACCATGCCAGGATCCATGCAATAGATAGTGTGAATGTAAATTTGGCTTTAGGTACCAACTTCTTCCTTTATCTCCTCCTCTCTATTTGAGTTCACTTCGATGGTGGGCCCTTTTTCCTTTCCATCTTTCCTAGTTTCCATATCTGGGTCCTACACTTCACCCATGTCAACAACATTGGATATTAGCATTGCTAGTTTTTCAAAGGAACAAAAATGCCTTTGCGGAGATAGATATCAAGATTTAAAAAAAGTATCTTATTTGTTATTCATGGCCAACTTCAAGAAGGACTCCTACAATGTGCAATGGTGTTTCAAATATTTTCCCCTCAAATAATTTTTTCACTAATATTTAACAAAGAATCAACAAAGAGGGGAAAGGAAATTCCCATGTGTGTCTCTATGCAAGTTCCACTAGGATGAAAAAGCGTCAAGGCAATGCACCATAGATTTGTTTTAACAATATTTTCCATCTGTGTATAGGTTTCGGTTAAGACATAGGATATAGATACATATACTCGGGCTTATCCATTCTACTACACCGGTCATGACACTCACTGAAGCCAAAAAGGTTTTACAATTTTCATTGGTTCCATTTTGAAATAAAATCCCTCTCAGTGAGCATGAGCGTCTGACCCTCAATTAGGGATTTCGATTTTTGCGTTTTCTAAGATCTCAAGTTGGAGAAAAGGTTATGTTCCCTCCCATGGGTGTGAAGGAGGAATCTAGCTTGTTGGTAGAAGGGATTTTGCCAGGAGGAGTGAAATCTTGGTAGGAGGATAAAGGGTGTTTTTTTTTCAATAATAACAAATTCCACGGTTAGTCCATACAATGGTTTGGTTAGAATAGGGATAATGGATTCCCAATGGTTCATTATTTTTAAATGATAAGGGAAACTAAGAACATGTGGCCAAATGTTGTTGGCCATGGTGGGTTCATTTTCTCTTTTGAAAAAGAAAATATTGCAAACAAAAGAAACCCTACAACCTATGGGATGAGTGTGTGCTTGGAAAATGTTGGTTGGTGGTTTTGGATGTGAATCATATAGTCATTGATTGTATTGGGATATCACACACTTCATCGGTGTCGGAGCTCAAGACAAGTGTTCGAGTGAGAATGGTTAAAACAACAAAAGGTTCACTTCAAACTATCACCCAAAACCCTTTTGGTGCATTTAATTTTTTTTTTAAAGTCACATCAATAGTCACATTGATGTATCACACAAAACATAACTTTGATGTGATATGATAAAAAGTTTGTCATGATGAAGGAAAGTTTAGAGAAGGTATGATGTGTCACATGAAAATAAAATTTGACTTGATGCGATATGTCACAATAATAAAAACCTTTTGGAGGTAGAAATTTGGGAAAGTGCAACATATTTGCATGAAAAGTATTCTGGTGTGAAACACCACAAAGGAGAAAAACCTCATTCTATGCAATATGTCACACTGAAAGTGGTTTGTTGAGTGGTATGTCACGCATGTGGAAAAATTGGGCATTGTGATGCATTGAAAGTGTAAAATTTTTCCTTGTGACACACTAGAAGAAATAAAACTTTGGGTCTATGCGATACAATAGAAAGAAAGAAAAATTTGAAGGGTGTGATGATAAGGAGGATGCAAATGAGTTCTCTTAGGAATTTCCCTTTGTCACAATAAAGAAAAAATTGCAGCAATGCAATATGTCATGACTAAAGAAGGTTGAGGTGTGATATGCACTGTATTGCAACCAAATGAAGTTTAAGTCTGATATGTCGCAAGGAAGCGAGTTTCTGTGAGAGGCAAAAATAAACTTTGTACAAGTCTTGGAGGAACTTCTAAGGGGAAAAACAACTTGGTTAGAGGTTGAGGAAGAAAAATCAAAGCAAGCCTTTGAGGAACCATGACAAGCTTCATAAACAAAAAAATCAAGTAAAAGAAGACAATGTATAGTAACATTGATGCTTGGTCAAGAATAAGAATAGGCTGTGTAATTTTCTCATCACTGTATTCAATCCAAGGGTAATTTTCCAAGTCAGGAGAAGGTTTAGCAGGGGGATAGAGGGTAATATTTTTAGTGGAACTTCCATGAGAGATGGTCATTTCCCCTAATATGTAGCTAATATATGCATTAGTGGTGGCCAACTAAAAGTCAACTAGGTATTTCCATGAATCTACATAAACAAATATATCTTCAAGCATTCCCTCATGCTTTACCGTATATCTATCTGTTAGCTGAAGGATTGTAGGCGTTAGTCATAGACCAGATAACTGAAGCTTTTCCATTATCTCCTTGGTCATAACATTTATAGCTTCCCCTAAGTCGATTAGGGTGTTGGAAATGGAAGTATTATTGATGTTAAGATTAATGATTGTCCCGGGTCCATGTATTTGGAAACAAATACCTTCCCTAGCATTAGATCAACCGCTTTTCTTATTACATGAACAATTGTTGGGTCCTTCTTCTTCCAACCTGGCCTCCTCAAACAAAGTTCTCGAATAACCTTAACATATATCGAAACTTCTTTGATGGCTTGAAACAAAGGAATATTTACACACACATTTCTAAGTTCCCCTAGAAAATCAAATTCTAGTTGTGTGGGGGATTTCTCTATACACAATATTTCCATCTATGGGGGAGTTGGAGCTAATTCTCTTATATGTGGTTGTTAAGGAATAGTAGCCTAGTTTTTTGAGAAGGAATTAACAATCTGATTATGTAGTTTGGTAAGAATTTCCTCATCATCCCACTCTTGGATAATGGGGGTAGTATGAACATGAATCGCTTTTCCCAAACGTATATGAATATCTTTATATTCTGTGGGACAAATGACATATGTTGGAAAAGGGGGTAGTTCAACATTGAAAGTAGGTTATACTACTTTATTATCAGGGTTTGGAATAGGTTGGACAAGCAATTGTGATGGTCTTTGAGGAGGTTGGTTGGATGGAAACTGCAGTTGTGGTGGATGCTGGAATGGTGAGTGAGATTGAGGGGAATATTGTTGGTTTTGAGAAGGTAAGATCCCAAGGGGTGTAGGCCCTCACCAACCCTGTTTCCAAGGATGGTTTTGAGCATGGGTAGACCATTGCTACCATGGTGCAGATGGGTACCAATTTTGAGATGGGCACTGGCATGGAGCAAAACTGATCTTGATTTATGAGTAGAACAAAATGAAACCACACATTTATGATAAAAGCACAGAGACAAAGTGAACAATAACAAAGATACAATAAAACTTGTCTTCTATTAAATAAGAAATATGCTGAAAACTATAAAATGCAGACTGAAAACAAGCTTGTTAGAATGGTGGCAACTTATCTTTGAGAAGAGATGTGACGGCTACTCTCATTTGCAAGAAGATGAGTACAATGAGGCTCTAAAGGCCTTATTACAATAAACTTGAATTCCAAAACCCTATACATCCAAAAAAATAACCCTAGGAGATGAAGCGTTAAAATTCATGTGGGTCCAGTTGGGGTAAGTTAGTACATCAACTTCCTAGGGTCGTAACCTTTCCATACGATCCCCGTTTAGGGCGCACGATAGCTCGTTGGAAGGTTATTGACGGGGATATTCGTTTAGGGGGTTTAGTCAAAGTCCTCGAGCATCATTAAGGTGACTAATCATGAAAATAACGTCATTTAGGCCCTAAAAATGGGCCCAGAAGATTGGGACCCGAAAAATTGCTAAAAATAACAAGTTGCTAAATAATTGTTTTGAGCTAGTTGGAAAAGATGGGTGGCCATCGAGATCGTCCTAGATCAATCCTCCCCTATTAGGAAGCAATGTTATCCATTTCATTGAGTGCCCCCATCAGATGAAGAAATTTCTGCTGAATTTGGCCCCAGGTGAGCCACTTGCCTTGGTGTAGGAGATGCCCTGCTTTGACAACCCGATAAAGATGGATCCTCTCTCGGCGAGTGCCCTTGACCTATGTGTCCACGATCATATCAGTGGATGCATATTCCATGCAATCAAGGTTGATATCTATAGGTGTCAACTGTTTTTTTTTATCTCCGAGGTGTCCAATAATGGTGGAAAATAAGGATGAAGGAGGTCCACATTGAACACTAGGTACAAGCCAAGGAACGGGGGAAGGTTGAGCTCAAAAGCATTGTCACCCACATCCTTGGTGATGGTGTAAGGTCCATAATGGAGTGGACAAAGCTTTCGATGAGTCCCTATAAGGCGTTCTTTCTACAAGTGCAACAAAAATTTCTCTCCCACTTAAAACTGGTGTGGCACCCATTGTTGATCATGGTGTTGCTTGTACTTGGCATTGGACTTTTGTAAAATATCCTGAACCTGTTGGTGGATGTGCTGGGTCCGCTCAATGAACCGGGTGGCTTTGTCAGCTTTAGTTGGAGCCTATGATGTGTCTTCCTGGGTGGTCGCAAGGGGTAGTGCAACATCCATGGGACCCAATGGTTGAAATCCCAACCCCACCTGAAAGGGGGTGTGGCCGGTTGAGCTATGTATGGCTCTGTTTTAGCTGTGATGAACAAGTGCGGGGGTTCTTGGAATTGTACATGCACAGTATGTGCACAATCATTCGGTTGATGACCTCGGTTTGGCCATCTGTCTTGGGGTGGAAGGCAGTGGACTTGGTGAGCTTGGTGTCCAACATTGACCAAAGGCTCGACTAGAATGTGATAAAGAATCGACTGTCTCGATCTGAGATAATGGTTTGTGGGATCCCAAAGTGTATCCACAATCGTTAAAAGAAGAGCTTTGTAGTGGCCTCCGTTGTGATTCTCTTCTTGCAGGTGACCATAATCGCCATCTTGGAAAAGCGATCAACAACCACAAAAAAAATTCATTTCCCCGCTTGGTGGACAGAAGGCCCGACATGTAGTCAATTAAGATGGATTCCCAGGTCATGTCAGGGATAGGCAGAGGAGTGTACAGGCATTGTTTCTTAGTGGTTGGTTTGGCCATAGCACAAGTAGTGCAGGACCAGATATAATTGCTGACATCCTGTCAAAGTTTCCGCCAATAGAAATGTTGTTGCAACACTGCCACTATATTTTCCACGCCGATGTGTCCTACCACCCGACTGTAGTGGGATTCCCAAATCAACTTCGTTTTCTCACTTGATGGAACACATAGATGGAACAGATGGCACAACATCTTGTCTTGAAGATGGAAATTAGTGACAATTTTGTTTGCACCCAACATCTGGTATGTGTTGGCTAAGTCAGGATTTGTCTCATAGAGGTGGGGCCATCCAAAGGTCTCGTGGCTGCAAGAGTCTAGCACTGTGGTGAGTGTCGCAACTAGAGGTCAGCTGAGGAAATCAATGAATCAGTTGGTACTTCCTGTTTTATACTTGATGTTGAGGTGGACCTGCTGCAAATATGTGGACCACTTCTTATGGTGGTCATTCTGCAATTTTCCTTGTGTTTGCATGAACTGCAACGACTTATGATTAGTGTGGATGACTGTATCCTTCTCGAGAATTTAATGCCTCCATTGGCGGAAGGCTTACACAATCAAGTGCATTTTTTTGTTGTAAGTAGGGTATTAATGGACGACATCTAATAATGTCTCACTATGATATGCCACGGGGTGGCCGTGATGAGTGAGGACTGCGCCCACAACATAGTTGTTACACATCAAAATCACTCACTTCAATGATGCCCTATTGTCTTCATTTCAAGTTTCACAAGTGTCGCAAACATCATACTGCCATCTCGCCTATGTCATGTCTCTAACGACATCACTAGGACACTTAAGACACCTTCAAAGACTGGTTTAAGGAAGATAAATCATTTGATGAAGAGTACAAAGCATTTGCCATGAAGAAAACCACTTAAAAATCAATTTTAAAAGCCCGCGCTCCCCTACCCACTATCAGGGAATGCCGGTGCTCCCTACCCTTCCTTGGGGGAGCGTTCCAACACTTTGTGCACCCTTCTGGGGGAGCGTTGGGATTTTTTAAGGAAATTTTGGGCAGTGCTCCCCTACCCACTATCAGGGAGTGCTAGCGCTCACTACCCTTCTTTGGGGGAGCGTTGCAACACTCTATGGCCCATTCTGAGAGAGCGCTGGGCAGTTTGAGAGAATCTTTGACTGTTGAGGAAAATCAGGGAAAAATCCCCCTCATCTCTGGAGTTAGTTTGATTCAAATTTGAGGTCAAGGCTAGATCTTAGGGAGGATCTACAATTGATGGAGAAAGATCCTCAACCTATCCCAAGAATCTCTAAGGTTGTTGGGCCTCTCCAAGCTTATATAAGGAGGCCTTCTCATGGTGAAAAGGACATGGCAGTTTAGAGGCATCAACCTTATGATCTCATAAGGGAAATATCATTGAAGCATCATCATTTTGTGTGGATTATTTGAGCAAAGGGTTGGACAAGGAGAGATGGGAGAGGTTGTTGCACCTTCATCAAAGGTCTGTAAGTATTCTTTATCGTTCTCATTAATATACATATGTGCTTGGCCTATTTCTTTCAAGGTTATGTTTATTCTACATGAACTTGTCTCTATTAGATAGATCTGGTTTCAAGCTAATCTTAGTAGAATAGGAATCTTGTTCTGTCTTTATTTGTTTCACAGGACTTATTGAGGAGCTTGGGGACTAAATCTCAACTTAGACTGTGCAAGGACGAACATCATTAAAAAGGTACACCTTTCTTCCTCTTCTCTATACATTAGTTTAGCTAGGTTTAAAAGGATGCCAGTGACCAACGTTAACACCCTTTCTATCTTGGTCTTAGGAGTTTAGAGCCCAAGAGGGAATCCACTTGTCCACAAGGGGGATTTCTCTGTAATAGAAATTGGTGACTCCATTGGGGAGATCGAAGCTCTCAGTTTTGGTTTCCTTCCTAGATATTGTTTTAGCCTTTGATCATTTTTTGATCTTATTCATACTGTGTCTCTGATTCTTAGATGTGTTGATTGTCTCTTTACTTCATCCTATACACTTTGAATTTCTGAGTTTGCTTGAGTGTTTGGATTTCTGGGCATTTTTCTGAATTTTGAGAAGCTAGCGCTCCCTTGCCTCTGCTACCAGAGCGTTGGCACTCCCTACTAGGCTTCCACAGGGCGTTGCAACACTCTAGTGCCCTTGACACCAGAGCGCTGCTCTTTTTCTGTTAGAAATCTTGTAGGGAATTAGTCTCTGAGTCCATTTTTTGTTGTTTGCATTTTCTCAGAGTTCTTACAACCTCAGTGTATCTTTGTTTTTGCCTTCAACACTTTGTTTTCTGAGAATTGATTATGCTTTGTTTGGATTTTTGACATTTTTTCCTTACTTTGAGTCACTCTTCTTTGAGATTTGGAGTCGATCTACTGCTTTCTCATTCATCTGATTGTATGAAAGTTGTTGTAAAGGAATTCAAGGATCTATGATTTGTTCCATTTGATCTTTGAGGTCATTTTCCCAAGAAATTTCTGGTTGTTCATCATCCATTAACCTTCTTCTACCTTCACTAGCAATTTCACCAATTTTCATGCATTCTGGGTGAGTGTTTTGCAATTTTTTGCTCTTTTTCTGAGTTTCTGGGAGGACTAGCACCCCCACTAGGCCATACCAGAGCACCAACACTCCCCTACAATGTTTTAGGGAGTGTTGCAACACTATGTACCCTTGTGTTAGGGAGCACTAGTCTCTTTTTTGAGAGTTTTTGCCTTCTTCTGCTTAGTCTTTTGCAACCTGTTTTGCAGAGATATTTACCCAGAGTCTGTGGTTAGTTTGTGAAGTTGTTTGGATTGGTTTTTGATGCTTATCACTCCCTATTGTCTTGATTGGAGCTTGAAACCTTTTTCATAAATGTGAAATTTGCTTTTCTAGTTGCTTTTTTGACAAGACAGTTTTGAGTGATTTCTCTTTCTCCCTATCATTTCTTGGATTCTTCTCTGCATTTTATTGTATTCCTTGAATGTATGATTGGTTGTAGAATCCTTGATGGTTTTATTTCTTGTTATAACAAGTTTCTACTTGTTTTCTTTCATACCTCATTGCCTTGTGTGCATGCTTTGTTTGTAGCCCTTTTGCTTCATGTCTTTTGCATATGCATAGGACTCTTTCTCCTGTTTTAAAGTAGTGGAGCATTGAAGGTTTTGTATTTAATTTATGTATACACCATAATCAACAAAGAAGATAAATGCATTTTTGCTTTTGGGTAGTGAAACTAGCTTGCATTTGAAGTAGCAAAATTGCATGGTTTTTGGCTTTTTTGGGACATTGTGCATCTGTAATGATGAATGTTTTCTCCTTCTCGTAGCATAGCTTTCATCGAAATGAAAAGATTGCACTTCATCTCTTTGCATAAATTTCGAGTCGGTCAAAACACCATATTGTCCACGCCATTTTCCTTTTGAGTAACACCAACCTTAAAAATAAAACGCTAAACTAAAAATTGATTAGACATTTTTATATTTTCTGGTAGCAAACCTACATCATATTAGTTGTAGGGCTTTGGAATAGGTGTGAAAGATAACTTTCCAAAGCTGTAAACAAACATAGAATCTTGTGTTAGGGAATGGTGAAATCCAATTGCTACATTTTGTCCTGGGAATCCCTTCTCACACAAGGGTCAAACCTGAGGTCGCATTAAGACTGGCAGAGTAACTCACCCTGCTTTGTTGGTATTGGTGTAGAGATTGCACGTATTATGGGGGTCGATTGAAGGTATACCCACAATGATGAGTGGAATCCTTTCAAGTTGATTTTGGGCCAGATACACTGCCCTTGCATGTGGATCAGACTGTCGACTATTTCCCTAGGCATCACTGTTGTAGTTGGTAACCTTAGTGGCTTATCTCTTTAGGGTCTTTACACAAGGTGACTGTGGAGGGGCAAGTCTTCACGGTACCTGGAATCGACGTTGGCCAAAATCACTCGGGCTCCTTGGAGGGTATACCCACGATTATGTGTGGGAGCTTGCAGAAAGGCGTAAGTCTGTTAAGCTGGTCGTCAACGTAACTTTTCCACCCACTCTATCTCAGCCCCTTCTTACTTTGTTCCCACGACGTTGGATTTCAACCCCAACTAGTGTGCTCATTGTGAGAAGGTTTTGTTTTCTTGTTTTCTTACTAGATTTTTAGCGTGTGTTGTTTGTTCTCCCTAGCAAAATCTAGGCTGGATCTTTATTTTTTATGGTGTAAGTTCGTGGAATGACCAATGAAGGAACCTCTTTGCTAGGGGAAACCTTTGTTTTTCGTTCTTACGGAAATATTGGTCCTCCTTACATAGCTACTTTGAGCCTTCCAGGTCTCACAATTGGGTTACCAGTATGGTTGTTTTCCACTCCGGTGATCTCGAATGTAGGTGCTTCAGATGTAAGCATACCACCCACACATCAACCTCATGTCAACTTTTCGCCTTCTTCACCCATTAAGTCCCCTTCCCTTTCTCCTTCTTCGCCTAGTGAAATCTCTAAAGCAAGTAGCTAGGTTGATAAGAAGAAGAAGAAACAGAAAGAGAAGAAGAAGAAGAACTCGAAAAGGAACAAGCCTCCAACTACATCAGATGTTGGATCCAAGCAACCAACTATTGTTAATAGTACTAGGAGTGTTGATGAGGTCAACAAGATTAAAATGAAGAATCCGAAACCCAAATTCCCTTGCAGTCTCTGTAAGGGTGAACACTTTCGAAGGGATTTCCCTGGTCTTCCCAATGTCTTAGAAATGTGGTCCTCCACATCATTGGCCCCTGCTAGACATGCTGGTGACACCTTGTCAACTAGTGACGTTAAGGTTGGTAAGAAGAAGACAACTGTCAAATTTCCTTGTATGTTATGCGAAGGTGATCATTACTCTCACCTTTGTCCTCGTATGGACGAGGCTTCTTCTCTTTTGGAAAATCTTCAAATCCCAACTGGTTATAGTAAGATTTCCCTCAACCCATCATTAGTTGATGGAATGGTCAATCTAGTTCCATCCCCGGTCCGTCCGATTGATCAGGTGGTCAATCTAGTTTCATCCTCGGTTGAACCACTAACCAAATTAGCTGATCTAGTTTTGTCATCGATCAACCCCACTTTTCATCTGAAAAGTGAAACACAAGTGACTGATCTAGTCCCATCATTGGTTAGTGCCACCCTTCATCTGAAGAGTGACAACATGGTCAATCCCACTCCTCCTCTGACGAGTGCCAAAGTGGTTTCTTTGGTCCCTTCATCGGTCAGTCTGGTTGATCATGTCGTTAATCTGGTCACGTCCTTAGTGGAACCAATTGACAAAATGGTTGATCCGATCCCATCTTTGGTCGATCCCGCTCTCCCGTTACAGAGTGCAACCCAAGCGGTTGATCTGTTTCCACCTTTCAACCCCATTCTCCCTTTGGATAATGAAACCTAAGTGGTCAATTTGATGTCATTATCAGTCGATCCTACTCTCCCATTAGAGAGTAAATCTGATTCTGCCCACGTTTTTCTCGTTGATACAGAATCTACCGTGTTGGGGGGCATTCCTCCTTCTCCCTCGAAACCCCCTCCAAGTAATGAGGCCATCCTTTTGGATTAGGGTGTGCTAACTGGACCTCGTCTTCCCTCTCACATTCCCTTCAAGATTACAGTATAGGTTTGTGGTTGGGACGTTCCTCATGCGCTAATAGATGAAGGTTCATCCGTTAGTATTTTGTCCTCTATTGATTGGCAAGCTTTGGGTTATCCTCAACTTGTGCCAATTACCCAGACTCTGTTCGCTTTTAACAGAAGAACAAGTCACCCTTTAGGGATCCTTCCTCGGTTTCCTGTAACTTTGGGAGGGAAAACTGTCTTTATTGATGTTATGGTAGTCCATGACCCCTTGGATTTCGATTTACTCCTTGGGCAATATTATGTCTATGCCATTAAAGTTATTGTATCCACTCTTTTTCGCGTGATATATTTCCCACACGATGGAAGAATGGTGACTATTGATCAACTTTCGTTCGTTGGCCCTGACTTGACCATGAACCCAATGACCTCCCTAAACAGGTCTTATATGCAATAAGTATCACCCCTGCCATAGGTCAATTATGTGGCGTTGTCTCCCATGACTTCAACTTCCGATGACTTAGATCCGGTAGTTGACATGGTGATCTCTTCGGTAGGGCTATTGGAGCCTGATCTCCTTACCCCTGACGAGACCCTCGACATGTGTTCCTTCCAGAGAATTCTTCTTCCATCCCGTGAAGATCTCTTGGAAGCCATGACCGAGTTTTGTCCCTTGACATGGTGTCCTTCCAGAGCATTATCCTCTTGGAAGCCATGATCAAGAAGAGTCTACGATCATAGTTTATCTTCTCTGTAGCAAGCTCATTAAAAAATGAAACAGAGGCCATGAGCATAGTTTTCCTCTCTGTAAAAAGCTCGTTAAAAAATGAAACAGAAATTTGGGGATTGAACTCGAATACATGAGAACAGTTTTCCTCTCTGTAACAAGCTCGTTAAAAAATGAAATAGAAATATGGGGATTGAACCCAGATCCTTAAGCATAGTTCTTTTCCTGTGTCAAGCTCATTAAAAAATGAAACAATCACCTCTCATATCGAGTCGAGTATTTCATTAGGTCTCGTTTTTGAACCTTCATTTCATCCACCTGTATCCTTTTTCTCCATCTAGTACATAAATTGGTGACAACCTCAAAGTCGGTGAATGATTTGAAGCTTGGGGGGCATGTCTCTAGCTTTTGATTATCTTTCTGGAGTTAAGCCACTAGCTTTTCAAGCTGGGGGCAAAGTACCAACCATCCATGGGTATCCCAACCTTTGGAGATTACATTGGGAATTTACAAGCATAGTTTAATTTTGTTTCAAGATTGTTTCAAAATGAAACCAATATCGATCTTAGTCTTAGTTCCTTCGCATGCTCGTAAAAACATGATAACACAACCGAGTAAAATTTTATCTTTTTTCCGGACTCGCATGGTTATACAAAAAAGGAACCCCCTGGAGTCACCTTTAAGCTCTTTTCAGACTATCTAAACATGAAAAGATTGTCGAGTGATCTTGCTTCCTTTCCCACTTGTTAAAAGGTTTGAAAGAGCGTCTTTCGAGTGATAATTTATCTCTTTTTTGGCCTCGCGAGATTAACATTAGGAAAAATGACAACACTGGAGTCTTCTTTAATTTCTTTTTAGACTCTCTAAACATGAAAAATCACCAAGTTTACCTTCTCTAGACTCATTAAAAAAATCATACATTGAAGGGCCCATACGGGACCGAACCCTTACTTCTTTCAGTTCGTTAAACAAAGGAAGAGGGACTTATCGAAGGTGAGTTATATCGAGCATCTGTTACCCTCCTCGAGCTCATTAAATTAAAAAGAGGTACTCGTCTATCTGGAGGGGGGAAAAAATTGAAGGAAGAAGGCCAAGCAGGTTTTGGGAACATTACAGGTCACTCTTACGGTCGCCCTTGAACACGACACTTTGTCTTTGCATACATTTTAATCCGCTAAACCTCTGCACTGAACCAATCCTCTGAGTTTTCTTACTCCCTTGGGTCACCCGAAGAAAGTCACAGTATCCATTGCATCATCATGTTTTGGTCCATGTCATGTTTCTGCTGTTGTGCCTCAGTGTTCAAGGGAAGTATCTACCTCGAGAGTCAGCCATCACAAATATCTTGTTTCAATACTCGTGTCAGTCCATGTTCATTTGATCTACCAATTTACATCTCTATGTTAGTTTCGTTTCATTGATGGGGGATACATCAAGGCCCTCATGCGACGAGTCTATTCCTGTTGACCTCAACACATTATCTGGGAACTAAACTTAGAAACCAATCAGTACCTTGGGACTTGCATGCCTCAATGGCATGCCTCCTCACTTCTAACCGTGGGTTTACATCATTGACCCTTGATCGGATGATTCCATGGATGTTCGACTTCAACTCATTTGTTCACATTCGCTGGAATGTACTAGGGTACCTTGGGAATCATTGACATCAATGGTGTTTTCCCTCGCACTTGTTAACGGTTTACCTCATTGATCGGTAATCAAGTGGTTTCTGCCATGTTCGACATGAGGACATCTATTCACATGGTTAGACTCATACTGCATCGAGATCGGTTAGAAGACCCTGGGTTGAGTGATCACTCTATTATGCACTTTGCCTAGGTTGCGACGGAGTTTCTCTTGAATATTGACACATATACTATCACATAGATCCACTTTGTATTGGTTCGTGGCTATGTCTTGTCATCTCGTAGATCCACTGTGTATTTTTCGTGGCTACGATCAGTTCATGTCATGGAAGTATAGATCCACATTGTATCTTTGGTGGCTATACCTTTTTGTTAATACAATTATGGATCCGCAATGTATCTTATGGCGGCCATACCTTGCAATTCTTTATCACCCAAGCATAGGTATGCCTGCCTTGGGTTTGAAACATGTCATAATATTTGTTTGATGGTTGTGTGCAGCTTCTACCAGGTTCTTCGCGTCCATACCCTTGCTTGAAAAATTCTACAAAGTACTCCAGTCATCAGTTTCCGTCTTCTAACTTCATACTTTGAGGGGAAATATGTTACACATCAAAATCACTCACTTCAATGATGACCTATTGTTGTCATTTCAAGTGTCGCAAACATCATTCTGCCATCTCGCTTATGTCGTGTCTCTAACGACATCACAAGGACACTTAAGACACCTTCAAGGACTGGTTTAAGGAAGATAAATCATTTGATGAAGAGTACAAAGCATTTTCCATGAAGAAAACCACTTAAAAATAAATTTTGAAGGCCCACGCTTCCTTACCCACTATCAGGGAGTGCCAATGCTCCCTACCCTTCCTTGGGGGAGCGTTCCAGCACTCTGTGCACCCTTCTGGGGGAGCGTTGGGATTTTTTAAGGAAATTTTGGCCAGTGCTCCCCTACCATTCTTTGGGGGGAATTTTGGAGCGCAGGGAGTGCCAGTGCTCCCGACCCTTCTTTGGGGGAGCATTGCAACACTCTGTCCCCCATTCTAAGGGAGTGTTGGGCTGTTTGAGGGAATCTTTGACTGTTGAGGAAAATCAGGGAAAAATCCCCCTCATATCTGGAGTTAGTTGGATTCGAATATGAGGTCAAGGCTGGATATTAGGGAGGATCCACAACTGATGGAGAAAGATCCTCAACCTATCCCAAGAATATCTAAGGTGGTTGGGCCTCTCCAAGCTTATATAAGGAGGCCTTCTTATGGTGAAAAGGACATGGCAGTTTAGAGGCGTCAAACTTATGATCTCATAAGGGAGATAGCATTTAAGCATCATCAGTTTGTGTGGATTATTTGAGAAAAGGGTTGGACAAGGAGAGTTGGGAGAGGCTGTTGCACCTTCATCAAAGCTCTGTAAGTATTCTCTATCGTTCTCATTAATATACATATGTGCTTGGCCTATTTCTTTCAAGGTTGTGTTTATTCTACATGAACTTGTCTATATTAGATAGATCTGGTTTCAAGCTAAACTTAGTAGAATAGGAAATTTGTTCTGTCTTTGTTTGTTTTGCAGGACTTATCGAGGAGCTTCGGGACTAAAGCTCAACTCGGACTGTGAGAGGATGAACATCGTTAAAAAGGTACACCTTTCTTCCTCTTCTCTATAGATTAGTTTAGCTAGGTTTAAAAGGATGTTAGTAACAAATGTTAGCACCCTTTTTGTCTTGGTCTTAGGAGTCTAGAGCCTAAGAGGGAATCCACTTGTCCGCATGGGGATTTCTCTGTAACAATAGTCTGAAGCATCTGTCTCAATCTCAAAGGGTTGTTGCAGGCCAGGTAATGAAAGTACTGGGGCTGAGCACACGTGTTGATTTAGATCATCAAATACTTTTCCTTAC
Source organism: Picea engelmannii (assembly GCA_009831015.1). NCBI lineage: Eukaryota > Viridiplantae > Streptophyta > Pinopsida > Pinales > Pinaceae > Picea > Picea engelmannii. The sequence goes on from ML792548.1 coordinate 87,585, forward strand.
CACCACCCCTGGTTATTTCACTGAGGGCCCATGAAATATGGGAGAATCCCAACACGAACATGCGATAGAAATTGGCAAGGGATAAGAAGATCCTAAGCTTAGTGAGCATGGTTGGGTTTGGTCAGTCACAAATGACTTGGATCTTGGTTAGATCAACATGCACACCCTGGGCATCAACAATGTAGCCTAGATACTGGACCTTGTCCATGTCGAAGGAGCATTTTTCCAAGTTGGCATATAGCTTATGCTGCCGTAGAGTGTGAATAACTTGCTGAATATGCTGCACGTGTTCTACCCAAGTCTTTCTATAGATGAGGATATCATCCAGATACACCACCACAAAATAATTAGTGAAATGCCGCAAGATATCATCCATCATCCTCATGAAAGTTGTTGGTTCATTTGTCAAACCAAAGGGCATGAACAACCATTCAAAATTACCTTCTTTTGATTTGAAGACACTTTTCCATACATCAGTCTGTTCTATTGGGACCTGATGGTAGCCATACTTCATATCAATCTTACTGAATCATTTTCCCCCCTTTAGCTGATCAAGGAGATTGTCGATTTCGAGAATCGGGTACCAGTTCCTAACTATGATTTTATTTAGGGCTCCGCAATTAATACAGAGTCACCAAGTCCCATCTTTCTTCTGCACCAGCACGATTGGGCTTCCACAAGGTGATGAGCTAGGTCAAATGTGCCCCTTGTGGAGTAGTTCTTGGATCTGATGCTTTATCTCCTCATTTTCTAGCAGAGAGCGATGATAGACTAGCCCATTAGGTAGCAGTGCACCGGGGGTTAGATCGATGGGATGCTTAACTTGACAGTGCAGAGGTACCTAAGTAGGTGATGAGAAGATTTCTTTGTATTCTTCCACGACCTTATCCACTTGCTTCTGATGCATTGAGAGGTCGGTCACGGAGCCCATGGATGTGGCTGCAAACTTTCACTCACTCTCAGAGAGAATCATGAAGAAGACAAAATTCTCGGTCTGCGAAATGACCTTCTTGCATTGATTGGCAGAGATCAAGGAAATAAGACTAGGTGGGGCTACCTCGGGTATCCTGTACAATTTCATGTTCAAAGTAATAATAAAACTTCAAGGCCTAGACTCATATACATCATGACGTTTTCATAAATAAGGTTGTCCCAAAAGAATATCAAAAACTTCAAGGGAAGCAACATCACACAATACATCATCTTTGAATGGATTGATGTTGTACAACATGAAACACTGTTGGCTGGCGTGAAGATTGATTCCTTGACGGAGCCATCTGATTGTGTAGGGTTGCGGGTGCAGCGTTGTCAACATGGCTAGCCGCTTGATGACCTCTACTGAGATGAGGTTCTTCTGGATACCGCTATCAACGATGAAGTGCAATAGAGTGCCTTTCACCCACATCTGTGAATGAAAGAGGCACTCACCTTCCTCTGTCTCATCAGGTTTACCAGAATGGAACTTGGTGGTAGAAACGATGGCATTGGGTTCCGTGTCAATGACCTGTCTCCCTTTTTTTGGTTTTGACTCAGAGTCGAAACCCACATTTGATTTAGAGGCATTTACATAAGCCACCAATGTCTTCTTTGAGTGGAAACCAATAGTGTTATGCCAGGGGCTCTTATGGAAGTCATACCACTTCCTGATATCTTTCTTCATCTTCCGATTGTCCTTCTTTTCTTGCAGCTTGTATTGGTTGTCCTGAGGTTTCCCATATTTGATTTGTCCTTTGTTCTACGGGTTGGGGCTTCCCTTGCCCTGCTTCTACTGTGAGGGGTTCCCAGACCCAAACTGTAACGTATTTTGTTTAAGCTTCTACTTGATTTTGATGACATATCGATAAGATGTGACCAAGGATGATATGTCCAAAAAATCCATTTCTATTTGGATGTATCTATGCAAACCACCATGGTACTTGAGCACCATATGTCGCTCATAATATTTGATACCCAACTTGGTGCGCAAGGTATGGAAGACATTGGTGAACTCTGGCACTCTTTGGTCTCTTTCCTGCCACAGTGTGGTCCATCTTTTATACAAGTTTTCATAAATTCCAACATGGCAGTATTGTTCCTTAATAACATCCTTAAAGGAACCCCAAGTGGGTGCAACTGCAAACAATGTGGATCCCTCTATTTCCTTTTTCTCACAGAAAGTCTCCCACCAATCTTTGACATGGGGGACGACCTTGAGGAGCGCAAATGTAATATTTTCTCTATCGAAAAAAGTTGTGGATAGAAAAATACCCTTCTAGAAGGTTTAACCATTTATCTACGACATCCACATCTATTTGACCTTCAAATATAGGAATATCAAAATTGATTTGTACCTTGAAGGGGGC
>ML792548.1:94598-117853 GCA_009831015.1 Picea engelmannii
TATTCTTAGTATCATTTTTTTTATACTAGGATCTAATTGCCTATTCTTTGTCTTCACCTTCCCAAACATTTCTTAATCCAATCATCCTTTCCACCTCTTCCATACCTCTTTTATATAAGGATAGGCCATAATTGAATGTACAATGCTTTCTTCTACTTGTTGTCATAGGCTACACCAAATAGGACTAATGGAATTTTTCTTTTGTAGCACCTCCCAGGTGGGAGCCTTATTTTTTAATATCAACCACATGATTTTTTTTTTAATGTGAATCTTAATTTCCATAAGGTTCTCCACCACCATACCTGTTGTCCCTCCCTCCCTTCCTTTGCAAGAGATTTGTAACCTGTTATGTGAACATAGGTTCCAACTGGATTAAGTGACCATACTTTCTAATCACCATCTTCTCTTATTTTAACATTACTATATGTTAATTTACACACATTCAGTTTAGTTGGTTCAATATCTAGGAAGCCCGTTTCTTCTAAGTTTCTTATAAATTAACATGAAATATAGTCCACTTGCACTGCAGGTCCCCATACTTATGAAGCTCACCTAGTAAAATTTAAGTCCCCCCACACCAAAAGTAATGCATTATGTATGCATTCCATTTTGAAGAACTTATCCTAGTACGCCACCCTGTCCATGCAAGGTCCATATACATTCAAAATAGATATATCTTTTCTCGGATCCAAAGAGAAAAGGAAAATCCCTAGTCCTATAGGAAAATCCAATGAATTAGTAAGGGTAAATGAATATTTATTCCACCCAATAATTTTCCCTCCTAGTCTCCCAATAGAATCTATAAAATTTAATTCCCAACCATAAAACTTTTTTGAAAGTTCCAGAGTGATTTTATCCCCACCAGACATGATTTCTTGAAATAGGATAATTGATGATTTTATAGTCTCTATTAGCCTCTTTGGGGGATTGGTCAACCCTCGATAGTTTAGGGTTAAGAAAATCATTTAGGACCCTCATAGAGGGGATTTTCTCTAAGAGACCCTATTAAGGATAACTATTTTCCACATTTTATATACGAAGACTCTTGTTTTTGTGGCAAGGACATGTAGGAATTCCTTCCTCTCTGATTAGCTTTTTGACCTCTCTCTTCAAGGAAACCCAAGCCCCCTACCACCTTTTCTGGGAATTCAAGAGTACCTTTGCTCATAGGTCTAAGATTATATTTTGAGGGTTTACATGGACTTGTATCTCAAGTTGTCTCCTAGGCATCTATATCCATGCTTGGGTTTGCAAAGGCCCCTACTTGGGCATTTTCATCTACTAAGGGATTTCTAATCCTAGGAATAGGTATGAGAGTTGTGGTTTTTTATTCTAGAAAGATTGGGTAGAAAACCACTCATAGATTCCAAACATCTGGTTTCTACTTCTAAACCCCAAGTCCCAAATATTTTTTTTTTAGAGGATTTCATTTTATTTGAAGAAAGAGACTATATGGACTTACCCAATTGTGGAAATAAATCCTTATTGTCACTTTTGGCGTCGAAACTTGATTCCTTATGTTGGGTCGTGATCAAAGGTTGATGTTCTTATTTCAAAGGTGTATCATGAGGACAACCAATGGTCACCTTATCCCCCAATTCCTCCTTCTAGATTTAGTTATGGATTCTTCCCATTTGTTCCTCCCCCATGCCTCTTGACTACTCCATCAAAGCCCATATCTTCCTCTAACATGGAAAGTTACAATCCGCTACAAGTGCCTATAATTGTGGAAACACCCACACCTGAAAGGTATACCTTCATAGTCTATGTTTACATGAAACACATATTCACTTCTAATGACCATGGTCTCTGCTAGTCCTTTACTGGTCTCCAAATCCACTAGAATCTAAGCCATTCCAAAATACCCTATATCATTCCAATCTCCCCACATTCTTGAAGAATCATACCATCCAACCTTTTGATAGGGCCATTTTGTGTGGAATGAAGCCAACGATGGGATCAAAGTTGGATTTGGTCCAATCATTTAAACAATCAATGCTCATCCTTCTACTTGGAAACCAACCTACAAGCACCAAATCATTCAATTCCATTATGCCATTAAGCTTGGTTTTCTCTCCCAAATTCAGGCTAATAAGGTCCTGCAATTTTTTAATACACTTCACCTTTTGTCTTTCCTCACACCCTCAAAGGTCTGTGATCTTAAACCCCCTATATCAAGGATTGATGATCCACTTATATGTTTTAGTTCTAGGAACTCTCCAATAAACCCTGCCTCCATTCAGATTTGTTTTCTTCAAACTACGCCATAGTAGGGGAAGTCAAGTTCTATACAAGAATAAACTGGAGGAATAGAGGTACCAAATCCATCATGTGGTCGAGTTAAAACTCTATCCTCATATATCATATGGTTTAGAATTAGATGATCTATGTGATCTATTACAACATGCTTCATAAGTAGTGTGCCTAGCTTGTATTGAAGGGCCTCGAGAGGGATGCCAACTAGTCCCGTCCATCCTTCACTCCCTCGAAACTTGACCTTAGTATCATGGTCAAATAACTCCTGAGACAAACTACTTATGATAGCCACTATTTCCTCCTCTAATAGGTGTGACCCCATGTAATATATCCTCTCAAAATCCAACGTGTTTCAAGGTGCGTTGAAATGTGGGTTAACCCATCTCTATTGACCCTATAGCCTGAGTGGGCCTAATGATTAAGAACGTGTGTTTCCTCTTAAGAGGTCACAAGTTCAAATCTAGAGGGGGGTAGGGTATGTATACCTCCGTAGACTTTACCAGTCAAATCGTTGGGCGGAGGGGGGTCCCTTGTCCCACAAACAAGGGGGTCTCATACAACAATTTGGTGTGGCTTGGCCGTGACCTTAAAAATGATTATTATTATTATTATTATCCATATATTTCTCCTCCATGCTCAACACAAGTTCTGTGTATGTAGCATCATAGCTTCCTCCTTACCACTGCTCTTCACCTTGTGTAAACCCTAGTATCATGCCCGCATTGCTTTGATATCCCCTCCACACAAATAAAACTTAGTTAAACTTGGAAAAGCTTCCCACCACCAACCTAAAGTAGGTTCCTTATGCCCTTATTCATGAGTTATGAAACTCACACTACCAAAAATAACTAAACACAAAGGGGATTCAACTATGTAAGAGCCATTATTGAGCTAAACTATGATATTCTAAACTCTTTCTGCTTGATCTTCTTATGGATTCCCATATAAATCTAACCATAAGACCGAGTGGTCATGTTACATTCTCTACCAAAGGATTCACCATCATACCTTCAATATTGTTTTTCGTGTCAATGTGAAAACCCACACCATAATTATCAACTAGATTAATGGATACAAGCATTCGATACTTCAATTTTTTTTAAACAATTGATACATATAAACAACATTTTTTTTAATTTAAAATTTTATTTAATAAAATACTTCAAAATTGCCCAAAATCATAAAGTAATGTGCTTCTTCTTTAAAAAAATAAATCACTTTAAAGACATAAAGTGCTCACTATAAAATTAAAAAAACACTTTAGAGACATAAACTGCTCACTATAAATTATTATAAGATAAAAGAAGACATGACAAAATCAGGGAGTCCCATCTCCCATTAATATAAAGTTAGAGCCCACCTAGGAATAAATCCCATGGCTCATCTAACACTTAGGCACCTCCCTTGAAATACTCATTATAGCTCGTTGGAAAATATACAAACATCCACCATAACCTTATGTCTCCCATGCAAGCAAGAGCAAGTGCAATCATAAGCCATTAAATAAATAAATGCTGCCATATAACATCACAACCAATCAAAAAACATCTACCATATATATATAAACATTATCCGTGATCCAAAAATAACATCACAACCAATCAAAAAAATCTACCAAATATATATAAATATATATATATATATTATCCGTGATCCAAAAATAGTCATTATACACTTAGAGCACTGCATGAGTCCATCATTACAATAGAGTGAAACTAATCAAGGCGGTGGGTGAGATGTGGTAGGAATAGAATGGGAGGAGGATGCGGGATAAGATGAAGCTGGGTGAGATGTGGTAGGAATAAAATGGGAGGAGGATGCGGGATAAGATGAAGCTTGTATTAGGGAAAGATTTCAAGATGCATATTCTCAAAAGTGATCATCATTTTCACACTGAGATGAGATCAAAATTGATAATCATTTTCACACTGAGATGAGACGCAACATATAAGTTGTTAGAGCAATATTATTTCGAGGAGAAGGGTTAGCAACAACAAGTGGATAAGCTATAATATTTGAAGTATGTGCAATAGTAGGGGATACAACGAGGTAAGGAGAACTCTGAGGAGGAATGGTGACCACTTTTTTGTTTATTAGGTTTTTTTGCTTTATCTACGATAGATGGTTCTCTGATTGGGGATTCAAAATCAACATGTGTGTGAAGAGTAATAGAAGAATCAACATCTGAAGCAACAATAACATAAGCATTTAGGACATCCTACTCATGATTAAGGGCTTCCTAACTTGTAGTATCGACAAAATGTTGATTAGGATCAATATTCCAACCATCATTGTTTGTTTTAGGCGTAGGAAGAAATTTCGTGACACTAGGAAGTGACTTCAAGTCAAAGGGAAATGGAAATAAGGGTGGTTGGATCTTCTGATCCCCTAAAAGCAAATGTTTGGTTTGCACAAATTGTGCAAATTCATTTGAATCTACATTAAAATGGACATAAAATATGATTTTTTTCCTTCTCCCACCCTTCAAAATATCATGAGGTTTGTTTTCCTATCCTCTTTTGGGGCCATGGCTTTAAATCTCATCTATTATTAATCAAATATATAAATTATAGTCTACTCATCATATAAAATTAATATTAACAACTAGAATTAAAATGAGAAGAGTTAGTGCCTAGCAAAACACTTCATTTAAGTATATATCTTGACTAATCATGACTGGCTTAGTAGGAAAAATGTAACAACCCAATTTAATTAATTATTTATTATAGTTTTTAATTTTAATTTAATTAATTATTAAAATAAATTAAATGAGTCTTTTTATTATTTTATTATTAAAAGGTAGGTGAAGTAATTAATGGGGGGATAAGGTTGTTGGGGAATTAATGGGGGGATTTGAGAGAGGAGGATAAGGAAGAGGGGGAGGACTTAGAAGGGGGGTCTATGTTTTTTGGGAAAATTGGGGGAAGAAGAAGGAGGAAGAAATTCTGAAAGAGAGGAGCAAATTAGAAGAACGGTTTGTTTTGAGAACATTCACATGGCACTATTGTTGCTGGGAACTTTGGGCTTAGCGGCCAGGAAACCGCAAGGATTCCTGGAGCCAAGGAGCCAGAGAGGTTGTTCCTAGTTGGCTGGGAGGTTAATATTCAGTTGGGCAGTTTGGGCAAGCACAAGAACAAGTGAACCAAAGGATGAATCAAGCAACCTGCAGGTGGAGGTATGTATTTTACCAGCTGGTCTGTTATCATAATGTTGTCGTTATTATTATTATGTTGTTTTTGTTGTTATTATGCTATTACTATTATGTTGTTGTTGTTGTTGTTTATTATTGTTATTATGTTGTTGTTTATTCCTGGTAAAAGAAAATCATGAAAGAAAACTATGAACTAATTTGAAGTTATTTTAGTAGGAAATATTGATTTTTTTTTGAGGCCCTGAATAGGAAGGCCTTACAAATGGTATAAGAGACTAGGTTTCAAAACTGAAACCTAGGGGCTTGAACATCCACTTAGCTGTGAAAACCAGTTCCTAAGATAGCATGTTACATTGATTTGATTTACTAATAGTCACCATAACGACTGTAATCATTAGTCAATTTATTTTATGAACACATCATTCATGTTAATTTCAGGATGCATTCCAACCTGCCAAGTTCCAAAGAGTAAATTCCAAGTGTAGAAGCCAACTATTATGGAACCCTCAAAGTTATTGTATGTCATGTGGACCCACGAGGAACAATTTTCATAACCTCTTACACATTAGTTGCTTTCCATATGCTCTGCTCATATGTGACTAGATTTGCATTCAAGAGGGAATTTGTGTAAAGAAAAGGAAATACATTTGTTCTTATTAGATACCTATAGCATATTCGTTTTTCAGAATCTCAGCCCCTGTAGCTTTTATCCAACTTAAAGAGAAAAATTCATACATGGAGATTCTGATCAAACTTAGTATACAAACATGCTACCATTCATATGATGGAACTTAGGCTAGAAATAGTAAAGAAAGAACAACAATTTACATTGGCGTTGAGGATGTAGTAGACATGCCTTAGGTGTAACAACAGTTGATAAGGGTGAGCACAGAGACACTTTAGCATTGGATTGGAATCCTTATACCATTGAATACCTTCCTGGATAGGATACATAAACACTGCTACAATGAAAATCAACAAGAAAGTCTCTAATTCATTCACTTAATTTCAAAATTTAAATGACATTAGGACGTTTCCACCAGAAGAGCGTACAAGTAATAGAAATGATCAATTTCATACGAAGGGGCATAGTAAGTGAAAAATCACAAGTCAAGCTTACTTCTCTCTTGAGAATCCCAAGCCAAAACCCCTCATCCAAACCACACCCAAGATTGAGACCAAGCGCTAAGAAACGAGGAAGAGACTCCATGAGGGGCGTTTCCTTTTTTTTTTTGCACTACATGTGCTCCAGCATAGGTCAATGCCAAAAACCCAACGCAAAAGTCATGAGGAAGACAACCCATGAGGGGCATTTTCTTTGGCACTCTGCGTCCCACTAGGGTACAACCCCCCGCCAAAAAAAATAAATGTATTTTCTCACCTTCAGATGCAATGATAACAAGCGCCATTGCAATCCCAATCAACATCGAGCTCATTCAGAAGCTCATTCTAGGCAGAGAACCGACATCCTGCCGAATTCTTTCGAATATTGGACCTCATTCCCAAACAAATAAGACCGACCCACCTGGACTTCCATGCCCACCCAACAAGCAGGCCTATCATAACCGCCAACCACAAGGGCACCAAGCACATTACAATGTCAACAAATGTCTCCACAAGTGTTGGTTTTTGGAAGATTTGATATATATATCTATGCCTAATGGCTCCATCGCTAATACCCAACTTTCCAATTCATCTCTGCCTGCTCCCCACTAGAAAATATAAAATATCAGATGTCAGGTTTCGTGAGAAGACTAAGCATCGATCACCACAACACAAGCGAGGCACTAAGTCCTGAGGAGGAGGAGCCCACGAAGGGCATTATCTTTCGTGAGAAGACTTAGCACCTGCAATTCTGTTAGCTCGACATCATATGACTTCGGGTTGTAGAGATGTCGTTGCACACAAGCTACTAGAAGGTTCAGATCTCGAACACAAGTTCGCTAAATCCTCTATTTGATGTTAGCAGACAAAACTGAAAGTGCCCATTTGTTTTCTCGTCGAACGGATCACTTGATTTTCGACAAATTCTCCTCAGGACATGGTCACATGAGGAGAGTCATGGATGTTAAAGGTGCGTCTGTTCTCGATCGGATGGTTCTTGTTGTCTCCACATACAAAAAGGCATGGATGACCCTTCGACCCTTAGACCACTCGACCATCCCGACAGGAGTAGTGCTGAGAGTGGGACCAAAGAAACTCGGTCAAGACTGTGTGCGCGGAGGAAAGAAGGAAGTAGCAAGATTGAAATGGGTTGATGCTTTAGTTTTTTTTTGTGGCTCTCAAACCTCTACACAGTGCAACATTTTCTATAGGGTTTTGGGAGGCTAGGTTAGGTTGGGAGTGAAGGTCGAAAGCTAGGTTGGGTGGGTGGGTAGGTGGGGAGCGAGAGACATGACGACCTCATGCGAGGGTCCACGCTGCCTACCCCATATCATTAAATTTTTATTTATTTATTATTACTAGTTTTTTTATTATTTTATTTATCTATTATATATATTAAGTATAGCTGAATTAAAATAGTTTTATTATTTATTTTGTTAGTTTACTTTAAAAAAATAATAATTAATGTATCATACAATGAAACAAATAAACATTTCACAAGGGTATATATATATATAATAATAATAAAATAAATAAACATGCATATTAAAATTATACAAAAATTAATCAAAATGAAATTAAAGGGAGTAATTACATTAATATAGTAAATTGTTATCCTAATTAAATTATATTAATTACTTCCATTTTTTTTTAGGACTTAAATAATATTAAGTGAGGAGAAGTAGTATGGTAATTAAGCAAAAATGAAATATCCAAAGGAATGTGAGCATAGTATGAGAGGCATGTTACTTACCTCTTTGGTAGTGATATAGAAACTCTAAAGGATGTCCAATATAATGACTCAAAAATGTATTGGAAAAAGAGTTTGATTTGTTAAATATGAATTTGTAACACTTAGTGATATAAAATTAAAATTTGGAGATGACAAAATGTTGAAACATTAAGGGAAAGATAATGATCTTGTTTTATTCAGGAAAAGTATAGTTGAAGATGTAAATATTATTATTTGTAATCTTAGTTTAAGGAAGAACTTATGCTCAATGGATCATATGAAGAAATTAGACATGGAGGTGGAGTTTGAGAATGTAAAGTGTTTTATTAAGGACCAGAATAAAAAATATCAAGTAGTAGCCACCATATTTATGTAGTGGTTGATAACCGCGAGGCAGAGCATCAATCCACTGTGGTGGATTTGTCGGGTACGCTAAATCATGCCAATGTTAATATTTTATTTGATTTTGGTGCTATGGATAGTTTCATTTCACCTTGTGCATTAGAAAAGAGTGGGTTGGCAGCCTCCAAGCATGATGACTTTAAACAAGTCGATATGGCTTCAGGGTAAAAACAAGTAGTAGAAACTAGCATCGATAATTGTCTAGTAGACCTAGGGGTTGAAGGTGTACGTCACTGCCCTAGGGACATATGACCTAATCGTTGGAATGGATTGGTTAGAATCCCTTCAAGGTATGGTAGACTGTTTTGCGAAAAGGGTGCTTTGTGTTGACGATGAAGGAAGGCCTTACAAATGGTATCAAAGATCCACGGTGTACAGAGGAAGGGGTATCTACGCTTTATCTCAACCAATGAAGGTTAAACGTTGCATGAGGCAAGGTTGTCGATTGTATGTAGTGAAATCAGTGAATGAAGGGAAAGGACCCTCCATGGATCAATATTCAATATTGTCAGAGTTTAAGGATGTTTTTCTGAAAGAGTTGTCAGGGTTAGCTCCTAAGAGGGAGCTTAATTTTACCATCGAGCTAAAACTTGGTGTAGAGCCAATTTCCAAGACACCATATAGGATGACGACGCCAGAACTTTGTGAATTACAGATGCAGTTGAAGGAACTACTTGACTTGGGACTAATAAGGCCTAGTGTCTCACCTTGGGGTGCACCAATAATTTTTTTCAAGAATAAGGATGGTTCCTTACGAATGTGTATAGATTACAGGGACTTGAATTGTGCTACAGTGAAAAATAGGTATCCAATTCCACAGATAGATGACCTCTTTGATCATATGAAAGGAGCAACAATTTTCTCAAAAATGGATCTGCGATCAAGGTATCACCAATTAAGAATTAAAGAAGGTGATATTCCTAAAACTGCCTTTCGAACTTGGTTTGGGCATTACGAGTTCGGTGTAGTACCTTTTGGTTTGACCAATGCGTGAGTAGTATTCATGAGCCTCATGAATGGTGTATTCCGAAAGTACTTAGACCGCTTTGTACATGTCTTTCTGGATGATATCCTCATCTATTCTAGGAATGAAAGAGAACATGAGGAACACTTGTGAGTGGTGTTGTTATGCCTTAGAGAGAACAAATTGTATGGAAAGTTGTCGAAGTGTTCTTTCTTCCAGACATAGATTTACTATTTAGGTCATATCATTTCCGGTGACGGAATCTTTGTGGACCCAGAAAAGGTAAAGGCCATTATGGAATGGCTAGTGTCGAAAAATGCTCATGAGGTGAGAAGCTTCATGGGGCTAGCTAGTTATTATCGGAGGTTTGTGGAAGGGTTCTCTAAGATAGAGAAACCCATCACCACCTTGCAGTGCAAGGGGGTCAGGTATGAATGAACAGAGGAATGTGATACTGCATTCATTGAGCTTAAGCGATTACTAACCAGTGCACCAATTCTACGAGTGTTGGATATGGAAAAAGAATTCAGAGTCTGCACAGATGCCTCGAAGCAAGGATTGGAGGCCATGCTAATGCATGATGGGTGAGTGATAACGTATGCATCAAGAAAGTTGAAGCAACATGAAGATATTTACACTACTCATGATTTAGAGTTGGTAATTTTAATGCTAGCTCTGAAGCTTTGGAGGCATTATCTAGTGGGGCAAAGTTTTGAGCTCAACACTGACCATGAAAACTTAAATCATCTCTTCACTCAAAGGGATCTCAATGCCCAACAGAGGCGATGTAGTGAGTTTATGAGTGAGTACAATTTTGGAATTTCATACATCAAGGGAAAGGAGAATGTGGTCACGGACACCTTGAGCAGGAGACTGCGTGTCTTCTCCTTGGTACCATTAAAAGTTAATATGAGGGAGAATGTGTTGGGGAAACTTCTTGGAGATAGTTGGTATTTAAAGGTTACTTCAACCCTCCATAATGGGAGGTAGTTAGATCTAAAGTATGAAGGATATAACCTGGAAGTAGATGGATTATTAATATATCAGGGAAGGATGTACATCCCTGAAGGTGGGGATATTTGAAGCATCATACTCAAGGAATCCCATATAACACTTTATTGTGCACATCCGGGTGTGAAGAAAATGTACACAGACATGAATAAGCTTTTCTTCTGGGTAGGAATGAAGCACGATGTATTCCATTTCATCGCCAAGTTCCTAGAGTGTCAACAAGTGAAGGATGACCACCACCACCCAACAGGTCTCCTACAACCGCATGATATCCCTATGTCCAAGTGGGAAGTCATTTCTATGGATTTTGTTGTGGGATTTCCACTCACATCGCATAGACACAATGCCATTCTTGTGATAGTTGATAAGTTGACCAAGAGTGCTCATTTTATCTCGGCTAGAGACACTTATGATGTCACTAATGTGGCACATGTGTTTATAAGTGAGTTCATCCGTCTGCATGGGTTACCCAAGAAGATCATTTCAGATAGGGACTCCCAATTCACATCTAGGTTTTGGACAAGTTTGTAGTCAGTGTTGGGAAATTAGTTAAACTTAAGCACAACATATCATCCCGAAACAGATGGGAAAGCTGAGAGAGTAAATTAGGTTATGGAAGACATGCTTAGGATGTATGTTATGGATAATCAAACCCATTGGGAGAAGTACCTACCTTTGGTAGAGTTTGTCTGCAATAACAGTTTTCATAGCTCCATTAGAATGCCACCTTATGAAGCTCTGTATGGAAGGCCATGCAGGATACCATTGAGTTGGGAAAGGTTAGAAGACCGAATGACAATTGGGCCATAATTGATTCAAGAGATGGAGGAATATGTGATTCATATTAGGCAACGACTAAAGGAAGCACATGATAGATAGAAAATTTATGCTGGTGCAAATAGGACTGACCGAAGTTATAAAGTGGGAGATCAAATTTTCAATCGTATCAGGCCTAATAAGAGTACCATTTGGTTCGAGAAGGGGACAAAGTTGTCGCCTCAATTTATAGGATCGTTCAAAATACAAGAGAGAATTAGACTCGTATTGCCACCCGACTTGCATAAAACTCATAATGTTTTTCATGTATCCGTTCTACGTCATTATGTTGTTGACGAATCTCATAAACTGAATTGGAAGGAATTGCAGGTATCAGACGCGGGAACCCTCATGGTCGAACTGTTATGTGTATTGGACCGTAGGGTCCAACAACTCAGAAATCGTCTAGTAGACCAAGTTAAGGTCCAGTGGGACAAGTATATCCCATGATCTACTACTTGGGAGGATGTAGAGACCTTATGATGAGATCATCCCTCAATTTTTTTGACCACCTGGGGAATATGTTTCCTGAAGGTTGGGTGTATGTAATGCTACCTTTTGACTTAGAAAAATATAATTACTTAAGGCCTAATCATCTTTATTTTCTATTTATTGTGAAACTATTAATGGTACACTTGAACTTTTAAGACATATGAACCTATGTGAATGTCAATTCTATGAATGTTTAACGTTATTTAAATTATGATGGATATTATGCAATCTATTTCTAACTTAAAAATTTTGACATTTAAAGTTGTTGGTACGTGGATACCGAATTGAGGATATGAATAAATGCATTTACATGATGATAATGCATAAATATGTATGAGTTTGTTTTATAGACTAATCTGCAGGTCAATGGGCTATGAAATAGCCAAAGGATAATGATGATAAAAAGCTAATGTCGTGAACATCGACCAATAAACAATATGGTATGCATCTTTGTATGTGAAATTATGATTGGTTCAAATGCATTTCTATGATATGTTGACAAGTGCAGGTTTTTCAGGTGGCGAGACTGCCTAAAACTGAATATACGATGACAAAATTCCCAGCAACACAGTGCCACTATATGTTCCATGGTAGGGTGTTGACCCTAGTTCTATTAGGAGGGGTGGAAGCATTTCCCATCGTGTATCCTCTGAAACCTGGAGTCATGAGAGGACGGTGTTAGCTCACGCTCCCCTAGACGTGTGATGATGACTGCCAGTTGCCTGTTGGGGAAGCTTGGTCAAGAGAGTTGTCACTTCTACTTACGGGTTCTATCTAGAGTTAGGTCAATATAGTTGACACTCCAAGATATTCCAGCAGAGGAAGGATAGGGATGGAAGATGGAAGTAGGTTAGGGAGGAAGGATGACTAGAAGCAGTTGAGAGTGTGTGGGGTTTCTCTTTATAGAAGAATTTATTGATTTCGTCTTTTTGAAAAATATGTATATATGTATATTTATAAATGCTTGACTGAACTACAATTATCTAAGTGAATGTTGCTTGTGCTAAATTTTTATAATTGCAAGATTTTGCGAACATTTTAAATGGTTTACTATCTTTTATGAAATAAATGGTCTTGTTGATTCAATTGGACACATACAAGAATTACTTTAGGTGTGATAATTATTTTCATTAGTACATGTGTGAGTCCTGTATGTGCTAGCTACACATACATGCTTTGCACATGTACACTAGTATGTCTAAGTGTTTTAAATTGATGATGTTGTTTATTTGATGTGAATGTATGAATCATGTGTCATTACCCTTGTATTGTAAATTACTCTAACTTTGGGACAAAGTTTCTTGAAAGGTGGGTGTATGTAACAAACCAATTTGATTAATTATTTATCATAGTTTTTCATTTAAATTTAATTAATTATTAAAATAAATTAAATGAGTCTTTTTATTATTATATTTTTAAAAGGTAAGTGAAGTAATAATGGGGGGATAAGGCTGTTGGGGAATTAATGGGGGGATAAGGTTGTTGGGGAATTAATGAGGGGGATTTGAGAGAGGAGGATAAGGAAGAGGGGGAGGACTTGGAAGGGGGTCTATGTTTTTTGAAAAAATTGGGGGAAGAAGGAGGAAGAAATTCTGAAAGAGAGGAGGAAATTGGAAAAACAATTTGTTTTGGGAACTCTCATAGGGCACTGCTTTTGCTAGGAACTTTGGGCTCGGGGACCAGGAAACCGCAAGGATTCCTGGAGCTAGGGAGCCAGAGAGGATGTTCCTAGTTGGCTGGGAGGTTAATATTTAGTTGGGTAGTTTGGACAAGAACAACAACAAGTGAACTAGAGGCTGAATCAACCAACCTGTAGGTGGAGGTATGTATTTTACCAGTTGGTCTGTTATCATTATGCCGTCATTATTATGTTGTTGTTTTTGTTGTTATTATGTTGCTTTTGTTATTATGTTGTTGTTTATTGCTATTGTTATTATGTTGTTGTTTATTGCTATTGTTATTATGCTGTTGTTGTTTATTCCTGGTATAAGAAAATCATGAAAGAAAACTATGAACTAATTTGAAGTTATTTCAGTAAGAAATATTGATTTTTTTTTTTGAAGCCTTGAATAAGAAGGCCTTAAAAAAATAAGCTAAAAAGTGTATAAGTAAAGAAAAAACTTTAGCAAAAGGAGGAGAATAAACATCATTGTATACAAGTCTCATAGTCCATGTCAAACACTGGGCCATCTCATATTCCAAAATTAGAATTGAAATAAGTGCATATAGATTACTAACAATACTATACAGATTTCAACCAAAATGTGCCAAATTAAATAGGGCCATGCAGATTTCAACCAAAATGTGCCAAATTAAATAGGGCCATGATTATCATAGTATTCATTTTGGAAATATAGTTGAAACTTAGATCTCCACACATATATATGCTTGGGACTTAATGTATGCATGTATAAAAAAGGGGAGACAAAAGAACATGCTTAGATTCTTGTTAGGAGGCCAAATATAATTTTTCAAAAACTTATGCATAGGCTTAAATGAAAAAGATATACTCAAAATGTATGTAGGTTAAAAAACCCAAGTAGGAGGCCTATAGCTTCTTTTTTCTTTAACAATGTTAAAGGCCAAATTAACTTGGTGTGAAAATACACAAGTAAAATATTGAGTGCGCCAAGCCAAGTGGAAAATACAAGTGTGCCTATGCAAGTCACCAAGAATCAAAAGCAAACACAACACTTGTATATAGTGATGCTTGAGGATAAGACAACACATTTGAGGACTCATGACAAGGTTAGAAAAATAAATGCAAAGGTTAAATTTGGAAGGAGAGGAGGTGCAAGCCTAGTGGGATTCTCTCTCTCTCTCTCTCTCTCTCTCTCTCTCTCTCTCTCTCTCGCATGCGCACGCACATGCACATGCGTGTACACACACACACACACACACAAAACAATAACCACATTGGAGGTAATTTAAACTAAGACCCATGAAAACCCATAATATGTAGACTCATAATGAAGATCGTGGGTTTCATTCCAAAACCAAGCTAGAGGTAATGTAAGGAACCCATCGCAATAACCAAAATATATTATGCAAATGTGGGTGAAACTCAAATGTGAGCTTAGGAGTATGCATTATCATCATTAAAAATGAGTAGGTCGAACCTAAGCCAACAAGACTAAAAGGTAAGGTAAAACGACCAACACCCAGGTTGTGTTTTTTAGAAGGAACAAAGCCACAGATGGAACTGAGCATAGAGATGAACCAAGAAGACTTCATAGCAAATGCACTATCCCATACTCAATGCATAGGTTATAAAACAAAACAAATAAAAAACCCACGAGCCCACCGAACATGTTTGTATGCAAGTCTAGGAGTGGCATAAATAATACCATAAGCAATTACAAGCCTAAGCTATGCATAACACATAAATGCAACACTATATCAAAGAGCCAAGTGATGGGTAAGGGTTGAACTTGCACCACACCCACACAAATATAATATTACAAACCAAAGACCAAGGTGGCTAAAAAATGGGCGCCCATTTTCAGAATTTGATAGAGGTAAGACTGTGTAAGGCTCAGACAAAACTAGTGAAGCTAAATTTCCATAACCAAGGTTTAAAACAAAGACAAAAACCCAAATGATAAGTGCCAACCCACTAAGAATAAACCAAAACACAAAAACCATGACCTAGGTATTGTTTTGTAGGTATGAGGGAGGTAAATTTAGAGGCAAAGGGAAAATCTAATTGCAACTTTATAGAGATAGAGATAAAAAATTCCGTGCTAAAACTAAACAACCAAACACAACTCGAAAACAACTTGGGATTGTAGTGATACCCCAATATCTGCAGGAACAATATTCAAGCACCCTCCTCCAAAACCACAAAGAATTCATTCACCATGAAACCCATGATGTTGACGATGCTTAAGGGGATGGTTAGAGGATTGTAAATACAAAGTGAAATGATTACAAATAGTAATTCAAGCACCCTCCTTCTCCAAAACCACAAACAATTCATTCACCATGAAACCCATGATGTTGACGATGCTTAAGGGGATGGTTAGAGGATTGTAAATACAAAGTGAAATGATTACAAATAGTACGAGGAGTGGTTGAGACCAAAAAAAACAGAGGGAACTAGAGTTCAAGATGGTGGAGCAAGGAGTAAAAATGATGGAAGGAGAATGAGACGGATAGGGAAAAAACCACCAAAATCCAACCCAATCAACCACCACCATTACATAAAATTGAATGACCAGGGAAATGCATGGGTAAAAGCACCCAAAACTAGTTAAACGCCGGCGTAAAGGCATGTATGAGGGAAACTTAAATGGTGTTTAATGGACAAGCCAACATGGAGGGGAACGATTCGGAGCTAAGTACCAATAATAATGCAAAATCTCAATTTCAACGGCCATTGCCTGTGAAAAAGCAAGTGGATATTGAAACATTTACAATGATATTAACAAACAATTTATATTTTTATTAAATTAACATATTTAATATTCACATGTAATAAACATTCATGTATTATTAAACTTTATAAATTTATTTTTATTACACATATCCATGTATCTGTATGATTAAATTTCATAAACTTATTTTTATTATACATATGCAAAGTGTTTTGGTGGCTGTGTGGCATACCATTAAAACATAGTACAATTGGGTAGTATCATATATTAACAAATAATTTCTACATTTATTATTAATACATTATATATTTAATATTTTAAAAAAAAATTATTAAAAGTTTTTTGAGTTAATATTTTATTGTCATCACATATCATTAAATTATACAATTTTTTTTATATTTCCAGATAAGGTATTTTAATAATTTGATTTCTATTATTATAAATATATATTTTTTAATTTTGCAATTATCAAACATGGAAAGGGATGTAATTGTTCAAAATATGAAATTTAAGAAAAAAATTGCATTTATCAAACATTGAAGGGATGAATTTAAGAAAAAAATTGCATTTATCAAACATTGAAGGGATGTAATCTTTTAAAATATGAAATTTGTGAAAAAATTTGCATTATAAAATATTTGATCTCATCCCTCTTTGTGTTTGATAGATATAGAGTTAAGATGATTTTTTTTCCAAGGAACAAATTGAGTAATTTTATTAGAGGATAACAAATTGCATGAGCACAAGACCATGAGTGGTATTTAACTTAGCTCAGATACTGTGAGGATTCTAAAGCCATGATTCATGAAAATAAGAAAAAAATTGTCCCTGTTGGGACTCTTTGATCTCCCAAGCGCCTTCTTGTAGCTCCAAGCTATCCTCGGAGAGTCTACTAGCTTCCATGGTTTTTTTCCTATATACATCAACGAAAATGTTGCGAGTAAAAGAAGATTGCAATTGCTTGATGTCTCGAAACATGGGCTATAAAAAGAAGTTTCTTAGCTCAACATCACCTTTCATCCATTGGATCACAAGGAGGGAACCCCCTAGAAGTTGTATTTGAGATTTTTTTTTTTTCCAAAGCATGGATAAGAACCAATTTAAGGTCTGTGAGTTCATTATGAATACTGACTACTATCGACTTTGAAGCCAAGAAAGTGATTTTTGTGAAGTAGGTTAAGCCCCTTAGTCCTCCCCTAAGTGGAACTCAATTGAAAAATGACCATGGAATTTGAGTGTCAATGTTCATATCGGAGCTCCAAGCACAATGAGGGACAAAGGAGGATCCCGAGCATATAATTATTATTCTGACACATTTATGAATGAGATACCACATATATCAATATCTCCATGTTTGTAAGTTCGCAATAGTATCCATAAGCACCAACAATATTGACCAGAGCAACAAGATGGAAATGAAAAACCTCTGCATCTAGGTATGTGGGCCCAATATCCTTTTTAACATTCATTACATCATATATATAAGTTTCATGGTTTCGTTACAATTAAAAAAAAAAAAAAAATCCTACGACGACGAAAAGACCACAACACATGCTTATGATTTGGCTCGTATTGGGGATCAGAAATAACTTCAAACTTTCCAACTAAATATCCCTTACTTATCCACGTACTTATGAATTTACACTTCTTTTAATGTATTCATATAGCAAATCATATTTTAAACAATGTTTAGGTTTTTCTTATAGTTTTTATCTATTAAATCTATGTTCCCAAAAAGAAATGCATTGAGTATCTTGCTTTTTAAAAGTATCTTAAATTCTAAGAAATTAATTGTGATTTTCTTTTTTGTTATCGAAGTCTTGTACACCTAAATCCTAATCCTAACATGTAATCGATTGTGAAACTAAAAACTTGTAATTAACCAACCATCCCGCTTTAAAATTTGGAAATTAAAAAATAATAAATAGTTTTCGTTTTCTTTTCCCTATGACATTATTTATACCTATCTAACCCTATACATTCCTAAAAGCATTTCTCAATTTTCGAGAAAACAAATAGTATGAAGGGTAGCTAAACATGGATTAAAGAAGCTCATAATATTAGTAAAATAGAGTAAGCATCTAAAGTTAACTAACTTAGATTAATACCTTAAAATATCCTCAAATTTTTTTAATAGTGCCCATGTAAATTAGATTAATACCTTAAAATATTCTCAATTTTTTTAATAGTGCCCATGTAAATTAGATTAATACCTTAAAATATTTTCAATTTTTTTTTAATAGTGCCCATGTAAATTAGATTAATACCTTAAAAATCACCTGAAATCTTTTTAATAGTGCCTATGCAAATCTTTTTAATATTGTCCTTGCAAACCTTATGGAAAATAAATAAGAGGGAAAAAAAATTAATGTTGCCCTTGCAAATTTTAGGGAAAATAAATAAGAGGGAAAAACATTAATATTTCCCTTGCAAATCTTAGGGGAAATAAATAAGAGGGAAAAAAATTAAATTACTATTTGGTCTTAACATTATAGAAAACATCACATTTTTTATATAATTATTTGAAAACAAGAGATGCCTCCATTAAAAATCTGTAGTTAGAGCAAGCAATCACGAATTTATGAAACAAAAATGTTGTCTTGAAAGGGATTTTCATTCATTATGTCTTCTAGTGTCAATCTCAGGACCATGTTTTTGAAATACGTAGTGACTGTTTTGTTTGTGTGTATTTCTTTCCACTGATTTCTTGACTTGACTGTTTTGTTGTATGGCCTCTTTTCTTATTATGCACCCCTCGAATGCTTGCTCGCCAAAGCCCAAATGATTTGAAACCCCAAAAGGCATGCTTTCTTGTCAAAACCCAAATAATATGAAACCCCAAAAAGCATATGAAGCCATCGTTGTTAATCCCCAACGATAGGGTGTAGGTCTCATTGTATGCAATATAAAGACCAGGTAAAAAACCATATTTATAGGTATGATTTAATAATTTAATTTAAAATTGTCAATTGGGTTTAGTTCGAGTGGTTTGTGCTAAGGGGTATTCCCCCCCACCCAAGTTCAATTCCCGCAAGTGACACGTCGAGCTCTTAAATGATCAAGATATCGAAAAAGCCTCGACTTTCTACAAAATATGGCTTACCTCAGATACCATCCTCAAAATGAGCAGAAGTGTCTGGTGGATTTCCCCAGACTCTATTCCAAATTATATAATAAAATTAAAATATAAATACAAAATCAAAATATTCCCAATGAAAACAATGAAAATTTTGAGGAAACTAGATCTTAGAGCTTAGCCACAAACACTTGTTGTATGTTGTTGATGAGGATTGCAAAGGCTAATAAGATGGCTAAATGGGTAACACCAACTTGCACCACACTCCTTTGGGTGAACAAATAGCCCAATTCACTGCAGAAAACCATAATAAACACCCACACCATAGTTCCTACTAGAGAGGAAGTCCCATTGCCACTGCAATGGTAAATTTGTCTCCACGGGCTGTCCCAGATTCAAGGTGATTAACAACCCTCACGCTGCATTTACAACAAGGCCATGTGATATTGGTCTTCAACCATATAGAAACCACGTGGAAATAAGAAAGCTAAGGGATACAACCAGCTCCCATTGATTGATGTTCATGCTATAAGGTATTTAAATATAAAATACCCAACTTGAATACAATATCATAGTCAAACTTCAAGTAAACCTTAGTACACCTCCGCCCAGTGCTTGCACTCGATATTCCCCTGTCGCTTTCTTTGGTTAAATCCTGGCTATAGACACCTTGTATCATGAAGCACCCATTAGTTTGCTTGTGGAGAATATTGGATTTAGAAAAATAAATATTTTTTATAAGTTTAAAAGGGTGAGAGAATAAAAACAATTTTTTCCAATTGGAGAGAGCTTGTGTGTAGTATTAATGGAGAAGACAATACATGATAAATTCAAGGTTGAAAAATTTAATGGAAAAAATAACTTTGAATTGTGGAAACTTAAAATGCAAGATTTGTCAGTACAACAAGGGTTACATAAGGCATTAGATGGAAAGAGGAAGAAACTTGCTTCTATGACCGATGAAGAGTGGGGAGACCTGGATGCCAGAGCCCTTAGTACAATTCGGCTATGTCTTGTTGATGATGTATTGTTTAATATTATTGAAGAAGAATCAACAACAGGATTATGGAGCATGATGGAAAGTCTTTATATGGCGGAGTACTTGACGAATCAGATCTATTTGAAGAGGAAGCTATACAACTTAAAAATGAAATAAGGTATGAAAATTGCATATCCTTTGAATGTGTTTAATGCTCTTATTTTCCAGTTGAATAGTATGGATGTTAAACCTGATGACAAAGATAAGGTGGTAACATTGTTATGTTCATTACCTGAATCCTGGGACTATCTAGTCACTTCCATTAGTTTTAGTACAACTGAGAATCTTGAATTTGATACTGTGGTTGGAGCTATGTTGTTTGAGGAGGTGCAGAGGAAATCGTGCATTGAAACCTCTATGCTAGAAGATATGGTTGCTAGAGGTCGGTCTAGAGAAAAGGGAGAAAATTCGAGAGGTACATCTAGATCAAAGTCGAAAGGTAAGAAGAGAAATCTTAAATGTTGGTACTGCAGCAAGACATGGCACTTGAAGAAGTACTATTGGAAAAGGCATGCATCTAAGGAAGATACCAAAACAAAGGCAAATCCGGTTTGAATCAGGTCCATGTATGATTGATGAATTCTTTTCTATTAGTAATGTCTTTGAATACTATGAAGGATGGATTTTAGACTTTGGTTCTTCACACAATATTTTCCCACATAGTAGTTGGTTTACTTCTTATCAAGCAATTAATGGTGGAGTTGTTCTTATGGGAAATAATAATCCTTGTAGGAATGTTGGAGTTGTAAGTGTCAAAATAAAAATGTTTGATGGTGTAATAAGGACATCAATTGACGTTAGACATGTGCATAAATTAAAGAAAAATATAATTTCTCTAGGAGTGTTGGATTCTGGTGGTCATAAGTTTATAGGTCAAGGTGGAGTTTTGAAGGTATCCAAAGGTGCTTTAGTTGTAATGAAGGCGATCAAGACAAGAAACCTTTATAGACTGGAAGGAAGTGTTCAAGTTAATGAAGTTGCGGTGGTGTATGAGGAGACAACTGAAGTCACTCATCTATGGAATCAATGTTTGGTTCGTATGAGCGAAAAGGGTCTACAGGTACTATTAAACTACAAATTACTTTCAAATATAAAATCTTTGAATTTGAAATTATGCAAACATTGCACATTTGGAAAACAAAGTAGACATAAGTTTAAAGCAGGCAATCATGTTAGTAAAGGTGTTCTTGATTATTTACATTCAGATGTGTGGGGGGCATCCCCTATAGTTTCTTTTGGAGGAGCATCTTATTTTGTAATATTAATAGATGATTTCTCTAGGAAGGTGTGGGTCTATGTTTTGAAAAGAAAAGCTGATGTATTTAATAAATTTAAATAGTTTAGAGTTATGGTAGAAAAGAGAATTGATAGAACAACCACATATTTAATAATAGATAATGGAGGAGAGTTTACTTCTTTAGAGTTTGAAAAACATTGCAAATAATATGGGATCATAAGACATAAAACCACTGTATATACTCCTCAAAAAAAGGGTGTGGTAGAACGCATGAACACGATTCTTCTAGAAAGTGCAAGCAACATGCTCAACAATGCCAATTTGTGTCAAGAGTTGTGGGCATAAGCAGTCTCAAATTCTTGCTATTTGATAAATCGATCATCGTCAGTTGCAATAGAGTGTAAAATCCCTGAAGAGGTATGGACATGTAATCCCTGTGATTATTCAAATTTAAAAATATTTGGTTGTGAATATTATTGAAATATTGCAAAGAATATGGGATCATAAGATATAAAACCATTGTATATACTCCTCAACAAAAATGGTGTGGCAGAACACATGAACATGACTCTTATAGAAAGAGCAAGGAGCATGCTCAACAATGCCAATTTGTGTCAAGAGTTGTGGGAAGAAACAGTCTCAACTGCTTGCTATTTGATAAATTGATCACCGTCAGTTGAAATAGATTGTAAAATACATGAAGAGGTATGGACAAGTAATCCCTATGATTATTCAAATTTAAAAATATTTGGTTGTGAAGCTTATGCTATCAACGTTCTAAGTTAGATCCCAGGTCAACGGAATATATCTTTGTTGGTTATGATGATGTAGCAAAGGGATATATATTGTGGGATTCTACTGCCCACAAAATCATCATTAACAAAGATGTAAATTTTAATGAATCTCTTCTCATTAAATCGGAAAATGTAGAAGTTGCGAAACATGAACATGTACCATTGAATAATCAAATTCAATGGGAGACCCAACAATCTATAGATACAAGGAAGCACGAACAAGTTTATGATGATAAAGAAGTTGTAGATGCTAAAGATATTAAGGAGAATGAGGAAATTCCACAACCAACATCGATAATATCTACATGAGAAAGAAACACCCCTAAGAGGTACAATGATTTTGTTTCGTCTATTGTTTTGATAAGACGATGGGGAAACTTCTTGTTACCAAGAAACAATTAATGATGTTGATTATGCTAAATGGAAGATGGAAATGAAAGAAGAGATGTATTCCTTGGTGAAAAACAAATCTTGGGACCTCGTAAAACTTCCTAAAGGTAGAAAGGTTGTTGGATGTAAGTGGGTCTATAAATTGAAGAAAGGTGTTGATGGTAAAATTGAAAGATATAAAGCTAGACTGGTTGCGAAGGGGCACTCTCAGATGGAAGGTCCATTACACTTAGGGTCACCTTGTTAGATGATTACTTGAAACCTTTTCCGAGTTAGTTGTTATGTTGTTTTCTAATGACATATCCTTCCTCTAATGGGCTACCTTAGTTGCTACCTCATTTTTCCCATTTTGCACAAAATTGGTAGGTTCAATAACTCTTTTAGTCCCTTTGAGATTATATTTTGGGACACATTT
>ML792548.1:129720-145480 GCA_009831015.1 Picea engelmannii
TGGGCATTGCTGCCCTGGATTGTTGACTATATAATCCCCTGGACCCCTGGATGCAAAGAAAACAACAAGTGGGAGAATGTTGGGTATGTGTTATATTCTTTGCATGTGTGTGTGTGTGGGTGCGCTACGACAACTGCGTCTGGTAGTCCGTACAAACTAGAGCTCTGCCGTTGCGCCGGGTGGTTATTTGGGCGGTTATTTTCTATTTTTAGCGGATTTTGCTATTTTTAGCTGATTTGTAAATTAATCCCGGATTAAGGGATTAGGGTTTTGGTATCTACGGAATACCTAAAAACATTGTATATATTGTATGGAAAATGGTGAAATTTGATATAATGAAAAATAAAGGTTTTCCCGGTTGAGGGTTTCCGGTAAAGATCTCTGTGTATTCTGTGTATGGGCCATTGATTAATTTCTGTATTGCTTAAGAATATATATGCAATGCTTTACTTCACAGGTTTAAAACTTACACAAATGGGTACTCTGTTGTACCTCTAGCTAACAATTTCTGCTATCCTATCCAGGTCTTCCATGCTTCCATTCATTGAGGGTGGTTGGTTTCCCAACTACCAATCCTCCCTCATTAGATAATTTACTTTGAGATCAGGAAAAAGGAAAATAACTTATTATTTCCAAAAATAATTAATTCAGAAAGAGATTTAGGCTCTCTTAGCATAATGAGTCCCTCTCTCTTTCCTCTAGTGGTATCATGGTTAGTACTAAAGGCTTCACCCATCAATCAACTGTTAGGATTTTACATTACACATTATCACATTTACATCGTTTAAAATCCATAGCATGGCAACGTTATCCCCATGTTGAGATAAACCATTATTAATCATAGTTAATTACAATTATTTTAGGGGGGTTAAAAATGGGGTGTTACATCCACTCCCCCTTGAATAGGAACACCGCCCTCATCTACATCTCAACAACACTTGCCATGCTTTCATCTTTCAACCACTTCAACAATGTACCCTTTTTCCTCACAATATGGTCTATTTACCTACCCCTGACATTCCAACACATGCCTACAAAAAATATCAAACAACATGCATATTAAATCAATTCAATGCATAAACATCCAATTTTGTTCATAATTTAGGAAGAAAGGTACATATCAACACAATACTTATCTGTGCAACTCATGGATCTACATTCATATGGCCGGCACATTTACTTGGCTCACTATTTTTCCTTTAACATATTCACTGTGATCATGACCCTAATTAACATATACAATTTTTTATTGAAGTCTCCTCTTCCTTGTGGTCACTCACTTTCCAGGCTCATGCATCCCCTTCTTTGCTGCATATTCCCTCAGGCCTACTCTGTCGAGACATCCCTCAGGCCCAATTTAACACAATACAACCATATCAAGGTGATTATGGAATACATGGTCTTCATGTCACAAGACTGGCTTTTTTAAATGCTTTTCCAGCCCGACAATTGTCATTTGTCCCTTCAAGATAAATCTATCTTCTCACCTGTATCACATGCATACATAAACCCATGAGATATTTTCATAATAATTCCAATCAAAATTATTTCAAATCTGCTCCCCACAGATTTCAAATTTCACTTGTCCATTTTCCAGGTCTGTTACTTATAGGAACCAGATTATGCAAGTATGAGGCTTCCTTCTCATAGTAGTTTGGATTTTTGCAATTCAACATGAATTGATCTTCCTTATGGACTTATATTTCTTCCATATCCAAGACCATTTTTTTTCCTGCAATTTCAATCTTCACACAACCAAACAAATTGTTATTTTCCCATGCACATTTACACTGGTTCTCAAACAATTCTTAGAGTTGTTCATACCAACAATTGCATCACATTTATCTATTCAATGTTATGAAGTAAAAAGAATTATAATTCCTTGCACATGCATTATTTTTCATTATACCAAACTTTTCATGCAATCAATTTTCATATAACTTCAATCAATGTGCCAATGTCCATGGCTGCATTTACACACAATGCATCCTTTCGTTGCTTTCAGATTTTCCACGTTTTATGTTAGTCATTTCACCATGGTGAGTTGGAACTCAACCAACCTCTCACCACATGGATTCTTTAGTCACATTCATTATTATAGTAGGAATGGGTTTCTTGCTTTGCGCTGATCGTAACCTCAAATCAACATACATTATATGAAATTAAATTTCATATGAATGTATTCAAGCATTCTTTCTTTACTGGTAACCGGGGTGCCAATATTCATGACCACCCAATTTTCTTTCCTTCTATTGATTCTACAATTTTATTGGGATAATGGAAGATCTTCCTTCTATAATGGGCAGTCCAATGCCTTCCTTTTTTCATGCAACATGCATCTCCTAAATGCATTTAACCATCATGCTACTTATGAGCAATCATTTGTTTGCAAATATATGCTCTCCTGACAGATCCCTTCACTCAGTTCCTCCACATGGAACTTCTTCAACATGCAACTCCCTTGTTGCATCCAACAAAACCTGAAATGATCTCATTTTCCAAGCGTTAATAACAAACCTCATTTATTTAAGTATTTCACCCAATATTTCAAATGAAATCATAAACATGCATTTCCAATTGCATCCAAGACACATATCCACACATTCGATATATACATTCATTCTATGTGATTGCATTCACCATGTGATTCCATGCACTTAACCACATGCATCAACATAATGTGTTTGTGTGTCTACCATTGGCACACTTTATAAATTCACATGCACATATAATTAAAATCATTTTATTCATAATTGCTCTTAGTCATTCTCATGTAAACTTCACAGGCATAATCATATTTCCTTATAATCATAAATACAAAGCAATTCTTGCTCATTTTCTCTTTCAACTATCTACAATAGCTCTTCTTGAGGAAAGGAACACAACTCCCCCTCTTAGCTAATATTCAAATGAATCTAGACTCTTCAAAACAGAGTCAACTGTGTATCCACGGTATTACCTAATCTTGGAAACTATAGTTCTTTTCTCACAACTCACTCATTCACGCAGTCATACCATGCCTTTAAGCATATACACATGCACAAATACTAGCGAGCAAGTACACCACTTGCACACTTTCCATACATATGTAGTTTTAATTAATATCATCCTTTTTTGATGGGAACTTATAGTCATTCCTATGACAAGTCTCACATGCATATTCATAATTATGTTTTCCTATTAAAAAACACTCAACAAGAGGTCACTCTTTCCCATCTGCTATAAAAGCATCCCAAAAATTAGAATTTCAAATAGGTAATTATAACATTACCCAAGGTAGCAAGATACTAATTCCTATCTCTCTTCACACCTCAAATCATTCTTGGTCAACAAACCCTTATTGAGGGAATTCCTACCTAAATTCCCTTTCATTAATACATGGGCATACCCAACCATATATGTATGGATATCATTCATATATGGATGTCATCTACCTGATTAAACTTTAGGAGAATTTCCAAGCACTCTCTTTACTAGATTCTGGATCAACACCTTACAGATCCCTTTCCTTATCCTCATAATATGTATTCCAACTATTTTTCTCCCATCATTATCTGAGTACTTCCATACCCTTATCAACCTACCTTCCTAATAAAAACCAACAACAGTCTATTTTATTTACAAGATTAAAGGGATTTTAATGAACATGTCATTCATCCCAGGGAACCTCTAAATTCCAGCAACACCTAATTATTGTCTCAAAAATCCATTTACTTTGCTTAAATGAATACCCCCAATTTTTTTTTCTTTAGTTATAGGTCAATTAAATTGACCTTAACAAATTTCCAATAGTCCTCCGAACATGAGGAGTTATTTATACAACCACCAAGGTTGTCAGGGCTATGTCCACCCAAACTTATAGACAACATTACAATCTATTTAAAACAATCAAGCTCTCCCATTCTCTAGACTCATGCATCCTTATAACAATATTTTTCTCTTTCGACCATTTACATTGAGATTTAGCATACTCCCACTCATGTAGGAGTATTTTTCATTTCAACAAAATATAGTTCTTATGTTGTAAATTGACATGTAAATTTCCTCCTATAAGATAATTCCAAAAACAAGATTTTGATCTGCAATCCTTCTTTTGAAGGAACTTATGCAACTTAGTAATCACGCTCTTAATGAAAATAATACTTTTCATAGGCTCATTTTTTTCCTGATATATCAATCATGTGACTATTCTCTAGTCCATCCAGAGATAGTTTTTGAAGCTCAGCTATGATACCATTTTGTAACACACCCAACCCCCTAACCCTTACTTAGGCTGGTGGGGTGTCAAAATTTCCTCTTCCTCATTTCAATTCCTTTCTCTAAATTAATATCATGGTTGGATTATTGTCATCAAGAGCTTTCCAATGATTATAACCACTGAGATCTGGATCAAAATTTATGGTCTTCCAAATTTTTTACTCCTTCATTGGCCAAAATAACCATACTTCCACGTGGCTCCACATCATCTGTGCCATCCCGCATGGCTCCATTTGGTTCTCACATGGCTGTTGATGCAACACTGAGACACTAGCCTATCATGACCCTTTTCCCTCCCGCACTTGACACTTCTTATCATTCTTCTGGTGTCTGATTTGTTGGTGGATTGGCTTACCGGGCTCACCGACCCACCAAGCTCACCAAGGCATCGATCCACTAGGAGATTGGCTCACTTACACTTCACATTACCCAAAACACCCAATCTGGTGACCAAGATAACATCCACTACACATGGTCCCATCGCGACTCGCCACTTGGCTTGACACGTGGCTACCGGGGCACCAACCCACCAACCCGCTAGGGACATCTTACACACAAACCTCAAATGTATGATCTGATGGCCTAGATGGAACCATAGGAATGTGACACTATCACAGCCTGCCACCTGTCATGACATGTGGTGCACACGACTCGATATATTTCGCTACTCACAAAACTATGAATTACCTTGACATGGGGCAGAATAACCACTTGACAAGTGGACCAATCCATGACATGCTACATCATCACCGACATAAGGTTTCCCCACTTAGGTGTTGATACATGTCCACTACGCATTGGTTGGTCTATGTAATCCAACTTCCTTGGCACATTTTATCGTCCTCTTTCAAACTAATAGGGGAAGGATGGAACCTGTTTCCAGAACCTTGCTCCATCGGGACACTGAGATCACCGAGCCACCAACCCCAAAGATTTAAACACTATGCTAATGCTTAGGTGTCCTGATATTCCGATATCTAGTACCCTAGAACCTTGCCTTGATCGGAAACATGCCCCAATGGCCCACCTAGCCATAGGGGAAAACTCATATTTGGAACAAAATTTCTTCTGGGTGTTTGGTACTTTGATACCTTGGGTGTCAAAATTACTCTTGAGCTTAATTACTAGATTGAAGGCTGAGGTTCCTCAACACTCAAATATGACGATAGATATTCAATGGCACTGGATCAAAGGTCTTCGTGCCCAACCGAGCTCACCCTCACCCTGCACAATCAAACGTCGACACGTGTTAGCTACCATGGCATGATGGTTGCCACATTGGCACCCTCGTCACATCGACGTTACTTCCTCTCGTTCACAATCAAGGATTGGAACCCTACGTGGGAACCTTGCCTCACCAGGTACCGGGTTATTGCAAAGTGGAAGTGGTCTTGGAAATTTCTGATAGTATGGGGGTAGAGGGGAGAAACCTTTACCAAAACCCTTCCCCACCGAATATTGGATATCAAATATCACTAAATGGAAGAGAGTCTTGGAGACCCATTGAGGATCTGATACTTCGATATATCGATGTCAACCCCCTCTTGAGATTAACACAAAGGATCTATTATTGAGATCTCTAGCCCATATATCTGATGACTAACAATTCAAAGGCATTGATGCAAAGGCCTTATCTCGATAGGTCCCACACTAAACTCACCCACAAACCAGACACTAATAAGTGTCATTCCCTGTGACACCCTAGCCGCCATGCTGGTACAACACGTCGTGTTGATTTCATCCTCCCTCTCTCCTTAGTTGTAAATGCAAGGGCATGGAACCATAACACTAAAACCTTTCCATTGGGTATCAATTATCGGGAAAAAGACAGGTCTGCGACCCTGTTTCTTCCAGTGTTATGGGGATCCAATAACCTGGTTAAATGGGGGATCCACACTTGTTATAAATTAACTATGAAAATCAGACAGTTGGGGTGGAGCCTCCCTTCCGATCCTACGACTTTCAATCACCCAGAGTTTACAAAGAGACTTTCAACGGGTAAGGGTGAGTCGCAAAACTCTGACTGTGGAACCTTTTCCTACCAGGTATCTGGTATTAAAGAAAACATAGGTCTGTGACTCGATTTCTTCTGGTGGTCTAGGGATCTGATAACCTCGTTAACAAAGGGCTCCACCTCAGGATCTAAACTCTAAGTGCTGATCGAATGACGAAGGTTATCCTCCCCTGTGATATGATGGTTAGTGTTTCTCACTGATCGACAAAAGGGAAACTTCGATAAACCAAGGATTGATCTAGGACTTGTTGTTGCATTGTCATTTCTAGACTCATTCTACCAGAG
The DNA here is from genome assembly GCA_009831015.1 of Picea engelmannii. Lineage (NCBI taxonomy): Eukaryota > Viridiplantae > Streptophyta > Pinopsida > Pinales > Pinaceae > Picea > Picea engelmannii. Next base: position 136,277 of record ML792548.1, read on the forward strand.
TTTTAGTATGGCATCCTTTGGCTCTTAAACCTCCAATGAAGACTTCGATCCCTACAAACCTTCCTTTCCAAAAATGGGGAATATGCAAAGTTGTATTAGCCTTCTCTAGCCCCCAACACATAAGCTTTACAAATAATTTATTATCAGTTTGAAAGGAGATTACAATGCTTTAATTCAACTCACACTTAACCTTTATTCCTTTAATTCCGTCACATGTTCTTACTGAATCCCATACAATTATGTTGACTGTACAAGCAAGCATAATTACACATTACACTATGTAATATACTTGCAAATACTACAAGGATTCATTCCAATTATACATGCCTATCTATCCATGAATCCACTCATAGGAAACAACCATTCATTTGATTTAAATACATCAAGTATAAAAATACTTATCTGTTCATGAGAAATAGTCATCCCAACGAACTGTGGTTGCACGCCTTTCCACCTAACCATAGGATCAGATGCACTTAAAATCTGCATTCTATCCACCCTTGTGACAAGCCATGATACGACTAGGGAGTCTCTCAGGTTATCAGTGTTTCTCTCTACTCTGAAAAAATTTGGCATGTCTCCTCAGCCACACGTGGGTTCTCTATTGTTCAATATCCTTTGCCCATTCATTTCTCCAAAAAAAAGAACTGTTTTTTCTCCTGCACACCACTCATGTGTTTTTCCTCTACCTCCAATAAAGGCTCTCGATTCGTCCTTCTTTCCTTATGTCAGAAGGAACCCATGGGGTAAATTTGGGGACTGAAAATGGGTACTCTATTGTACCTCTAGTTGACATTTTCTGCTATCCTAGCTATGTCTTCCATGCTTCTATTCATTGAGGGTGGTTGGTTTCCAAACTACCAATTCTCCCTCATTAGATGATTTTCTTTGAGATCAAGAAAAAGGGAAATAACTTATTATTTCCAAAAATAATTAATTCAACAAGAGTTTTGGGATCTCTTAGCATAATGAACCCCTCTCTCTTTCCTCGAGTGGTATCATGGCTAATACTCAAGGCTTCACCCATTAGTTAGTTATTTGTATTTTACATTATGCATCATCACATTTACATCATTTACAAGCCATAGCATGGAACATTATCCCCATGCTGAGATAAACCATTATTAATCATAGTTAATTACAATTAATTCAGGGAGGTTAAAAATGCGGTGTTACATGGGGCAACTCCTAGTACTAAATCAATAGATAAATATGTCTCCCTCTTTGGTGTCAATCTTGGTATTTCTTGGAATACATCTTCAAACTCTTGCAATACTAAAAAATCTTCTAGGCTTGGCCCTTTTGTCTTTTTTGGTTCTTCTACATGAGTTGCATATAATTGACAATGTTTCCTGAAACATCTCTTCAATTGTAAGGCTGAAATCTCCCTTATAGAAATGGGTCTTGGGATTCCTTTCAAAATGATTTTTTTTCCTTCTTCATCAAGGCATGTAAATGTCTTGTTATGGAAATCTAGGATGACATGATGCTTGTCCAACCAATCCATTCCAATTAGGATATCATAAGATCCTAATAGTATGAGATTCATATCATAAATTTCATTTAATCTATTCAGATTTATTGGAAAACCTCTGACTGTCTCATTGATCCTTCTTTTGGTTCCAGTGGCTAGCCGAACCAAACTTGATTTTTCGAGATTACTTTTCTCCAAATGTAATTTTTCCACTACTTTAGGATCAATGTAACAATGTCTTGCTCATGAATCAATTAATATAGAAACATGCTGAATAATGATCTTACCTTCCACTTCGATCATATGGGATTGATATTCTTCTTGTCGATCTTCTAAGGCTGCATATATTCTTGAAATATTTTTTCTCATGACTTCTATTGTAGTAGATTCTTGGATGTTGTGAATGGTCTTCATTTTATATCTTCTATGAGGGAAATCATTGTACATGTGGTATTATTTGCATCCCCAACATTGGATTGGTGGTCTTCCTCTTTTCCCAAGGAGTCTTCTTTCTTGAATTCCTTCTTAGCAGACCGATCTTTCCGATTTGTATTTCGACTATTTCGGTTGAAAGGAGGTTTGAATCCCTTTCTTCTCTGATCAGAATTCTTCTTATTATCCTTCCAAGATTTTTTCAAAGATTATCTTCCCTTTCCTTGCTCGTACAAGTACTTAGCTTTCATAATGGTTTCTATCGAAGTTCTAGGCTCATCATATTGAATCTTTTCCTTATAAAATGATGGAAGTCCTCTAAAAAATATCTGTATCTTGACCTTCTCATCCTTGATAAATCCCACATACTTCAACAATCCTAAGAACTTCTTTTCATATTCTCCCATGGTCATGCTCCCCAACTTAAGTTCAAAGAACTCTTGCATCTTCTTTTCATAGTAGTGTTGTGAAAGATACTCTTTCTAAAAATACCTCTTGAATTGCTTCCAAGTGATTATGTTCTCATTAATGTGCTCCACTTGCTTCCACTGATCCCACCACATAGAAAATTTTCCATGCTAACAATATGTGGCAATTCTGTCTTTTAGATTAGATGAATAATTTTGCAAATGAAAATAATTCCCAATTCCAAGCAACTAGGCTTCAAAATCATCTTCCCTTTCTCTTTCGCTATCAAAAGATGGTGGATTAATATTCCTTAGATCTCCTTGCAAACCATCCCACTCATGTCTTCTTCTTTGATGTCTGACATGAGACACTTATGGACTTCTTATGAAGTCTTCAGACACATAGAATTTCCTTGTTGAATAAGAAGGTGAGTGATGTCTATGAGTTATCCTATTACTTCTTGAATGCCTGACTCTTCTATGGTTATCTCTTCTTTCATGTTTTTTTCCTTCTTCCCCCTGTCTTGAACTTGATCCATTTCTTGCTTGTCTTTGCAAATGATTTTTTGCATCATTTAGGCATATATTTGATTATGTTCTTCCATAATCTTCTTGTTATATACTTTGTAACTACACACTTCTATTTTCAAGGTTCTCACAGTTTCTATTAAGGTTTCTGGTTCCACTTTGCTCCTATGACCATTAGATTCTTTCTCTGCATTTCCAACACTCATATTCTGACCTTTGGCTTCTCTTTCATGACTGCACGCTTCCTCTCCTTCCTCCATTTCTCGAATATGCATTTTAAACTTAAAATGATATGTTTACACTCTTAATTCTACAATAAAGTGTGCACATAACATAATTTCTATTAGACAAAAGAATAACATGGATACTCATTTCTGGAAAAAAGGGCTGTAAAATGTATATAATATTTTTTTTTTGTTTCGTTAAGGTCACCAGTCACCTTCTTCCTAGTTGATTGTGATCTCTACTAACCAATTTTTTTTCTAGGTGCATAACTAGATTCCTTTCTCTGAGATATTTCCAACGACTATTCGTTTGCTCAATTCTGAGCTCAGAGCAAAAATTTATTCCGTTATGAAATTTATGGCATTTCCCCCCTTCTATAGAGGTCTCTCAAGCTGACTTGGCATCCACATGGACCCTTTCATGTGTGATAAACGAAGTGGAAAATGACACAACTACTGACACAACACCAACATGGCATATGACGTGGTATCTAACATGGCCACCATCCTACTAGAATACTGGGGCATCGGGATATCACACTAAAACAGGCTTGGAAACTTTTGAGAGCCCGGGGTCTGATATGGGCCCATCGATCCATCGAGACACTAGCCCACTAGGTGTTGGCACATGCACACGGTAAGTTTCAAGACCTTGGGTTGAAGGTAAATAGTCCAACAAAACCCTACACATATCGACCCTTTTGGCATCACCTGCGAGCAAGCGAAGTCTCACCCATGGTATCTTTATGGGGACTGCAAGAACCAAGATTCTGTAGCGGTGAGGGAATGAAGGGAGACACGCTCGGTCATATCTGACATATTCTCTCGCACACTAGTTCCTAGTTAATCTGACCTCGTTACTTACTTCTTTATGCACATTAGTCTCTATTCTTAGCAGTTAGCATTTTGACATACATTAGGCTTTACTGCGCATAAATCTATCAACATCACCAGTAAAGAAATGCATTCATCTACAATAAAGACAAAATATACATAGTCAAGATAGGAATAAATCTTCCACAACATAATTAGACACAGAGATACTGTGGTTCACTCCCTCCTAGGATACATCCACAAAGATTTGCTTCTTTATTATATTTAAGGTTTTTTGCTTGCGCTCTGCGCTACAATAGAATTTCAGTGCATATTCTTCGGTTTACCTTCATGAATTCTTTACAAGGAATATCCTACAATCACAACTAGTACTCTCTTCTTCCTCTTTTGTTTCTACTACTTTCGCTTCTCTCGCCTATGAACTTCTCATCGAATTACTCTATGATCTTTCTTCTCTTCTCTTCTTCTAAACTTCTCCTTTCCTTTCTTCTTTTTCTCTCTTCATTCTCTGGTTTTCTTCTTGCTAGCTCAAAATGAGTTGGCTCCCACTTATGCTTGGCCGGTGACAACTCATTTTGAGTTGGATACAACTCATTCTCGACTGGTTTTCCCAGATTTTACGAGACCTTGTTCCTTCCTATCCCCTATCTTCTTCGCTTTCTTCTCTCTTCTTTCTTGATCCTCTCGATCTTCTTGATCTGTGCCTTTTATTTCTACTTCATTTCTTCTCTCTGTTCTCGATCCAACCTTCCTTCCCAACAATGGGCTATTGGGATATCAAGATATCGCTAAGGAACAAGAATTGATACTTTTGGGGGTCCAGGGGTCCGATATGGGCCCACCGATCTACCAAGCAGACTGAGACAATAGGTGCACCCAACACAAAACTCCACCCTAATCTGAATCAATGACTAAGATCGCTCGACCTCCTAGATCCGACAGTCAACACTTAAGGCACTGAGGTGTAGGTTTATCTAACATCTACGACACATGACACCTTATCCTCATGACATGTGGGATAACCACAATGCTACATGTGGCATTAACGTGGCATTATCCTGTATTTAACAACATAGGACATGGCACCAACCACCTGCCACCCTTTTCTTCTTGTTGAATGTTTTTCCACCTGACGTAGCTTCCATGTGTGTTGGATGTGGAAGATGACATGGCCATTGGGGGAAATAACCAACCGGTGTATTGGGATACTGGGATATCATTGAGGGACATGACTTGAAACTTTTTGGGGTTTGATATGGGCTCATCTGGCTATTGGTTCCCTGCACAAGACACCACTTGGATTTTTTTGATATCCGGTATCTGGGACACCGGCGCACCGGTCAAAAGTTTACATTGAGTGTGAGCTCCATAGGGTTCTGTGACTCTTTTGTGCTTTTAAATCATTTCCCCATGCTTGTGGGATATATGTATCTTTCCAACTACAGATAAACAACACTTAAAGAACCTTCACGAAGGTGAGATCGATGATGGTTGAGTGCCTATTACTCTTGGAGCATAACTGTTGCTTTCGATGTTCGAATTGAGAAAGAGAGGTTCGATGGAAAAACTAGGGCCAAAGAGCAGTGTTTAACCATGGAAATGCTCACCCCGACATTTCCCAATAACCATTAATTAATTCAAGGAATCCTTCCAATTTTTTTGTAGCAGGCCCCTTCAAAGGTCAGATATTGAAACCAACTGCTCTGATACCACTTTGTCATGCACCCAACGACCACCACAGGATGGGCACGCAACCACCAGAATTCCCTCCGAGACACTATGATACCTATCTGTGACACACCCAACCACCAAGGATGAATCATACTACCTCAAGAACCTCTTCTTAGACTAATTTCAAATATCTAATACCAACAACTAAATAAAGAAGCATGCAATAACACATGGAGTTATCGATATTCATGTTAAACAATAAAATAAAGAATAGTATGCCATGCGCAACAATAACCAACAAGCAAGCACATTATTAATTCATATCTTAGAGATATTAATCAATACACAACGAAAATAATTATGTATAAATAGAGAAACACTATGACATAGATCACTTATCTTCAACAAAACTAGTCACCAACTAGATGCAGGCCAATGACGTTCCACCCAACCTTAGATGTTGTTGTTCCAAGTCTCAATAGTAGGTCACCCCCAAGCCAGGGCTATGAATCCACAATGAAAGGTTCCAGGACGACACTCAGTTTCACAAACTAGTCAACACTTAAGATCTCAAAGGTTTCTCAACACACAACAATCCAAAGTTCACCAGCCCTCTTCTCCTAGCTTGCACAACCCAAGAGATCGAACCCCCTTTAATGCCATGTAGTCCCTCAGGCTGTCCACCTCCTTCCAAGGCTCCAATGCATTTGGTCGAGAATCTCAAATCTGAAACTCTCCAAGACTCGCAATTGTGACTGTGTTTATCAAAATTCCAATGCCTCTATGCACTCAGGCATAAATTCATTACTGTAATAATCAACAATCACTTACAACCAATAAACAATGGATCTTCTCTTCCTTTAATTCATTCCGATGTCCCGATCTAGAGTAAGAATGAATGATGAAAACAAAAATGAATGAGTGATTGATCCCCCCAAGACAATCAAGAACAAGGATTTTGTATCGAGATACTCCAAGGCCAACGTGATATCCCCAAGAGACTCATGTGCCCCCTCCTATGCCCCAACACAACATGGGTGATAAATAATTGAAACAAAGCATAAAGGTTTAGTCCCTCTGTCCCCCCCCTCTCTGGTGGAATTATATTCCCCTATAACTCTTGTCCTTGTCTATCCTACAACCAACAATGTACTTTTATTATTATAATGTTCAAATCATTACATTTCCTAGGCACTCTGACCTTTTTTTTAATTGTTCGGGCACTCCAACCTCTCATCAAATAAACAAATACATTGTTAAATTAGGGACTCAAAACTGGGGTATTACATATCAAGTAATATTTTGCGTGTTTCCATGTGTGAAAGTATCTTGAAGTTTGTGAGTGTTGGAACACTTCTCTTTTGGAACACATCACATCTTATTCAAGGGCTATACTAATAGGCTTCATACAAGTTCTTTTCTTGTATTCTCTTTCTTCATGCTCACAAACTTATTTTGGAATGAATTTAATTGGGGGTAAATTACTATTTAGATGGTTTCTCTATCAATTTGGTGGTAAATGAACTAGACTAGTAGGGAGGTTTCAACATTCTTTTAGCCTCAAGGGTTAGCTCAATCGGTTGAATCATTGATCCAGGTGGATATTGGTGGCCACCCACCTATTCCAACTAGTTCATCTTGACAATTTTTAGTTTAACACATTTCTCTATAATGATGACATTTCTTTGTAATTGTGGGTTCTGCACTTACGAGGCTATCCTGAAGCCCTACACAACATCCAGGTGGATATTGGTGTCCGCCCACCTATTCCAACTGACTTATTTTGGAATTTTTCATGTCAGTACATCTTTCTGTACTTCTAGGGCCGTTTTGGGGCCCTAAATAGTGTTTATTTTGTCTTTCCACAATCAAAATGTAGACAAAGTCAAATTTTGATGACATAATGTGTAGTTCTCGAAAATACCTTTCCAACAGTCTATCACATGCCTAAAATAGAGGTCCTTTGCAAAAGTTACGACCACAGGAAGTTGAGGTACTAACTTACCCATCGAGGCCCACATAATTTTTGGCATTTCATCTCATAGGATTAGGGTTTTGGATGTCTAGGGTTTTGACATTCATGAGTAATGTTAAAAAGGCCTCTAGAGCCTCATTGTAATCATTTTGCTCAGACAGATGCACGTAACAACCACATCTCTTCTCAGAGATAGCTACCACCATTCGAGCAAGTTGTTTTCAGTTCTGTAGCTTTACAGTTTCAACCTATTTTATTTATTCAATATAAGTTATTGTTCACTGGATATCTGTTGTTGTTCTATGTATCTCTGTGTTATTGTATTCAGTCTGTTATTCATTTTGTTCCGCTCATAAATCTGGATCAATCATCTGCCCAATGCATGTTGTCGATGGGAAGAGCTTAGGTCACAGGTTCAAAATTTCGGTTGAATCCCTTAGTGTTACTAACAATATTGTGGCTAGTGGTTGAGGCACCCTACATCTGGATATTTTAAATTCCCACAATAGGGTTAGGGTGTTACCTACACCTACCTAATGTTGGGTTTGCATGCCCATATTTCCTGGTTTACCTACTCATGGAGCTTCTAAAAAAAATAGAATATAAGATTAGTTTTGGCCTTTTGGTTAATGTGTGTTGTTTTGGGATAAAACCCTAGTCACTTCCTATCTTTCCTATAATTCATGGTACTTTCTTTAGTTCTTTTCAGGTGTTCGATGTTGGCAATTAGTATAGTTCAAAATTATTCTTGGGTGGTGGTTACATTTCAAAAGTATAACTATAGGGCTTGAAATCCTCTACTTCTTTCATATAAGTCAAATTCCATGTAAATATGTTTAGTAAGCATACTATAGGTAGGATAAATCAACTTTATTAGGCTCATTGATCGATTTTCTAATCTGCATGGCATTGACTTGATTCCTAGTCTCTCTAAGTTCAAAACAACTAACTCACTAGTGACAATTCCTAGGCCTGATTCCTAGTCTCTCTAAGTTCAAAACAACTAACTCACTGGTGACAGGTCCTAGGCCTAATTCCTAGACTCTCTAGTTTTCAACATCCCTTGATGGTCTAGACCTTAATGTCTATTACACAAATTATTGCTCAATCCTTATTAAAATATTGGAGGTGGTTTGGCGAGATGGTTGGGAAGTAGTGCTTGCACGCTCCCCATTCGGGTTCAAATCCCCGATGAAACATGACCCGTTGTGATAAGGTTAGAAGGATAGACACCCCCTTTAGTGGGACCCCCCTCATGGGTGTGTCTCCGGACGTCTCGGTCCTTGCTAAGTCATAAGTTTCCTGCTAGGTAATGGTTTGCGAACTGTTGACACTAGCCTAGGGTTTATAGTGGCAACAAACTGTATTTAAACCTGGACTTCATCTAAATAATCCCGACCAATAACCAATTCCCCTAAATCCAAAAAAAAATCCTTTTAAAATATTAGACTCAATATAGTAAACCACACCTTTAGATTTACTATAAAGGTGTTTTTCCAAAGGGGCATTTAGCTAAGTGATACAACAACTTATTAATTGCAAGGAAATAATCTTCAAATGGTCTTAATCCGTTATCTCTATTATGTAAGTTATTGACCCAAGCTAAGTGATAGAGCAACTTATTAATTGCAAGGAAATAATCTTCAAATGGTCTTAATC